>PKRV01001405.1:631163-745413 GCA_003709505.1 Hyphantria cunea
TCACCCATGACTATGGTATGACTGTACGAAGGAGTTAAATTTTCTAATAGTACTTCAAGGGAAGAAAAGTAGTCTACCCGTAACGAAGGACTGTAGTATACACCGAGAAGTATTTTTGTGTTTTGGAGAAGTATTTCGATAAATATGTGCTCACCAGCATTTGACGGTGGGGGCTGTGATGACATATTTACTACGGAAAAAGGAATGTTGGATCGAATATACATGGCAACTCCACCACCACGTCCACAAGTACGATCGTTCCTTACCAACTGAAAGCCTGGTAATGCGTACGATACCGTGGACAGACATGGTTTTAGCCACGATTCTGATACAAGAATTGCGTGAACGTTTGTACAGTCAAAGGTTGTCAGCAAGTCAGTGAAATGTGCTGGAATGCTTTGGGAATTTAGATGAACAACATTGAAGTTCCTGGGAACATCAGAGAAATTATGTAATGTTATGTTAAGTTTTAAATGTAGTATTATGTTAAGTGTTAAAGCTCTGAGAGTATAATATGTGAAACTTAGTCGCATTTACGTTCAATGAAGGCAGTTTATACGATACAAAGTCGGAATAACTTTTAGAGTTCCATCTAACAATAGATGAAACCATAAGAAACGCACATACAAAGTCAGTAATATTATCATTTGACAAAATTTAATGTACCTAAATTAACCTTCTTTATTAGTAGTAGGATAATAAGGTAACACGTAATCGTAAGTTACATTAAGCTGTAATGTTTTATTTGTTGTAAACACCTGGTGTTTTAATAAATATAGTCATCATTCGTATACATATACCTAGTTCGTAAATGAAATTATTTATTCAGCAATTAAATATTCTATCTACTATCTATCCTACGTAACAATGTCCATTATATAGCGCTTTTTGTAATCCTTGAAAACCTTATCATAGTATTGTAGTTTTTGGTATAACTTAAAAAAATTTAGGGGTTTGGTTTTATGCCAAGTCGTGATCGTCAGTTTTCAAAATAAATTAAAATCGCACGGGGCTACATCAAGTAATTCCTATTTACTGTCAGCCAGTGTGCAAAATTGCGCTGTTAGTTTTAGCCCACAAATATCAAACCAAGGAACATTGTTATGCTCCAGCCATAAATTGAGGGATGAAGTGACCCGGCAGGGAATCAAGGCCATTCGCATAGCCCAAAAGATAGGCAAGCTACAGTGGCAGTGAACTGGCCATATTAGCCGCAGAAATGATTACCGTTGGGGTAAACGAGTTCTTGAGTGGAGACCGCTTCTTGGTAAACGTAATGTGAGACATCCACAGGTCAGGTGGAGTGATGATCTACACAAGAAGGCTGGCAGAAGCTGGATATAAGAAAGCAAACATCGAACCAAGTGGCATGAAACTCGAAAGGCCTATGTCCAGAAGTGGACTGCGATAGGCTGATGATGATACGCTCTAAATTATTTTTAACCAAACTCGGGTGTTACATCTTTCTCTACATCTTTCTCTCATATATGTTTGAAGTATTTATATAATTTAAACACTGATTATTAATTAAAAATTTAACATTTTGACTAGATAAGGCCTCGCTACTGTGCATACGTAAAATATTTTGAAACTACGCTATAGAGAGCACAACAATTTTAAGGTTTCAGGCTAGTTATTTGTAGGGCTATCCATAGATTTTCATCATTCGTCGTTTTTATTAAATATTTGGTTAATGCTTGCTATTTCATATTTATTTAAAATCAACTAAATACCCACTTATGGTTTTATGAAAATTGCAATCAGAAATCTAAATATTAATAAGATAAAGCACGAGAAGTCTGAATAATTTACTTTAAAAAGAGTAGGAAAATTCTCATATCAAGCTAATTTCATTTACCAGACCGCATTTGATACCGACTTGTTATTAAAACATTGAGAAGCCTAAATAAATAAAAGATTTAAATATAAGCCAGTCCTATTTGCCCGGGAAGATTTTGTGATATAAATTTATAATAAATGTGTTTTGGATATGTATTGGTTGCGATTGTAATTTTCGTTATTGTACTGTTTTATTTCATGTACCTATTAAATTTGACGTCTACAAGAGTGGAGCACGATCAAAAAAAGAACGGAATATATATAGTTTCAAAAGTGCCAGATGGTCATGATTGTGTTATACAATGTCAATATTATAAAAAAAAGGTATTAAGAAAAAGAACATTACACCAAAATTTAAATTAAATCATATTACCGACTATTCAAACACAATAAAACATATACTCATAAAACAAATGTCTTTAAAGGTAAAATACAATAGCAAAGCCGAAAGTCTATGAATCCTGATCGTATTGTCCAGGGTTGGACCTATTTTTACTCGTGTCCGTATCGTTAGTGAAAAAAATTAACCACGACTGCTTCTAATATGACGCGAAATGTTATGCATTTCTACTTTTCGTGTTAAGATTGATTGATAGCCATTTTTGATTTAATGATAACGTTGATGAACAATGATAGCATGTAGATGTATTTTGATACATTTACTTTCAAATAACTAAAAATGAAAATACCGGAGATTAAAACTAATCTAATGCACATCTTCATGTTTTTTTTTCACTAGAATACCGATTCAAAACATTGTTAATAATTTTAAAGTCATTCTACTCCACTCTTTTGAACAGGAATATGATTAAAAATTAATTTAAAGCAGTAATTAATAATTTATCAATAATGTCAATTAATATCATTGGTTTTTCTTGACCGTGATATTTTTCCTTTTTGTTATAAAATTACTCAGAATTTTTTTCAGCGTATATACTAAAACAATGATAACAATAACTACTACTGCTATCAAATCTAAATAAAATTTTTGATATAAGGGAACATATAAAGCTGGTGACCGAAGATGTTGAGCTCCTTTTGTTTCAATAACGTGTTCCACCCAATGAACAATTGCTGCTCCAGGTTTAAGAGGCCGGTGATGATATATGAAGGAGAAGTCTTTTACTTTCTCACGATACCTGAATAATGTCAAAAAGCACAGTTAACAGATGTAAAGAGAGTCCTTGAGATTTGAGCTTATGCAGAGCCAAGGCTTAATTTTTTTTAAATGGGGTAATACAGGATAAATAGAAAATTCATTTTAAGTGTAACACAAGTCAGTATCAGACAAACAAATAGTTGTGCAACTTTTCCCTCTCCTCAGGAATACGCCTACTAATCGTATCTTATTAAAAAAAAAACTATTTATGAAAATAATAAAATACAATGGTATCCCACTAAATCTGTTAACAGCTAATTTAAAAATAACATTTAAGCATCGCCACTGCTAATACTTCCTACTATACAGATCTATAGTAACAATCTAATTCGTATAATGTCCGATCTGAAACGATGGTGCAGAAGCATGTCCTGTTAATTTCATACCAAGCGCTATTACAGCATTCAATAGCGGCATATAGAGGTTATGTAAGCATTGAATGTACATTTTGAGGCCAGGAAGTTAATCGATATTAAAACTAATAACGATTTACAATACATAATTGTAAATCGTGTTTACACTATAGTAAATTTCTAATGAAGTACATTTACAGAACAAGATTGTAGAAGAAAATCACTACGAAACAGCCAAATAAGATAGATACAGCTAATCAAATTATTTAAAATTCTGAAGGTGATTAACAAATAACGTATTCCACAAAGTTTTTAATACATGATAAAAAAAAATCTCTATCTGAAAAACATACTAAATCTGAGATTATATATCTATGTAGTGATCACAGGAACGATTAACTTAAATTTATATTTCATTTACCACATTATTTATGATAGTATTACTTACTTGTTGTTAGATAGCATTTCATTAATAGCAATATTCAATTTTTCAGGCAAATCATCACTTAGGCTAAGTTGTAAACCAAATCCTTTTTTTACAGCTCTTATCATGTTGACGTGATGATCTGCAAATAGTGGAATACCGATGATCGGTACTGCGTAGTGTAAAGACTCTGAAATTGACAGAAGACCTCCGTGTGAGACAAAGAGCTTGCAGTTACGATGAGCTGTGAATAAAAATATTTGTATGAATCAGCTTGTATTTTTTTCAGTTCAAAGAATAAAACAAAATGGTAGTCATAACAATCGATGAGAGAGAATTTCACTTACACAATATACTCTGCTGGGGGGCCCACTTTAAAATGTGAACATTTTTTGGAATATCGGTTAACTCAGCTTCAAGTTTCCAAATAACCGTCTGCCTTAATTCTCTAAAAACTTTCAGTAAACCCACCTTCATTTCGTTAGGCATAGTATTGGCTTTAATAACAGTACCCATGCTAAAGTATATGACGCCATTTTCACTTTCATCCATGATCTTTTGTATTTTCTAAAAAATAGTATGTTTTTAATACACTCGATTTAGATTTTGCTATGGCTTTTTTTCCAATAATTTTGATTACAGGATATTTGAAAATCAAAATCAAAAATCTTTATTGCTTACTATTAAGTGTATATTTTTCTTATTGTTTATAATCTATTCTCAGCGTTTAGGTATATTATTACTAACCTCTGGTAAAGGGTCAAATTTCTCTTCTATATGAAATCCACCTATAGCAATATAATTTTGTGGGAGCTTGAAGGCTTCACCTACTATCGCATGAGAATTACCGAACACCAAAGAACTTTTATATTTAAATTCTTCTAGTGTCGGTAAAGTAATTCCTCTTCTTTCTGCAGCTGGACCATACACTTTGGTAAAAGCCTTTTCACTTTTCTCTATTATTCCCCTAATAAAATAAAAAAATTAACCATTAACACAATTAACACAATTAAACAGTTAAACTATTGTGCCCGAAATTTTCAACATGGATTTTTAAGTATACCATGGCCTTACCATCGGGTTAAAAACAACTGAATGAATAACCACAATTCATGTGCGCGTTCAAAAAATGTCAAAGGTGGAGAAACTGGTGAGATGTGATCTCTAAAGTATGCTGGATTTTGTGGTTCATCAATCAAACTTAAAATCGCTGGATGAACCTCAAAAGATGATGCCCATATGTACGGTATGTTAAAAACCGCTGCAAATCTGAAAAAAAACATGATTTTGGTTTGATTCACACCTTAATAATATGAAAAGCACCAACTTAATTTCTTCATATATCAATTTAGTTTTTTTTGTCAAAAAATGTAATAGATTTTCTTCAGTTTCACACTAGTATAAAATAAAAAGAGATAAAAAGATTATGAACACTAAAATAAACAATTTTTCTTATTATAAAAGTGTTATCGAATGTCGATTAAGATTTTATGGAATTTCACTTTACTCTGGTTTTAACAGTAAACAGCACTTGAATTAATTTAGGATGACCGTAATGAAATATTGAAGATGTATCATACCCAGAGTTGAATTCTGAATACAGCCATTGGATTATGGCCAGGTCAAACTTCTCGTTAGTTTCTTTCAGGAATTTCTGAATATTCTCATCGCCGACACATTTACTTTGTAAATCCAATAGTAAGTTATACAAGTATTCGGAATTTTTTACTACATCGCCAAATGTTTTTAGGGACTCGAAACTTGTAACTTTTAACTCTAAAAAAAAGAATGATATAATAATAAACTACAACAATAGCGACTTCCTTTGTTGCTTTATTAGCCAATTGATGCTAATAAATGCCAATAACATAAGTGAAACCATACGCAATCTTTACAATAGAAGCTAAGTTTGAAATTCATTTGAATTCAGAGGTGATTTAAATATTACAATTCTTCTGTCCTGTTGCGGATTCTTGTTGTGCATTTCCATTAGACAAGATGTTTTGTTAGCAAGCATATAAGTAATAATTAAAAAATACTCTGCAAAAATACTTGCATAGTTAAAAAGTGAAGAAAAAATTTTTTGACCTTTCAATGGAACCTATGTTTTCTGGTGATACAGTGGAAAATTTCTTCAGATCTCAATGTTAGTCCTTGGGGACGCAAGTAGACAAAAACAAAATGTTTTGCTTTAAAAATCACAAGAACACGGGAATGACCCGAGTCATGTGTTTCCAGGTCCCCCACTATCGATACCGCGCCTGAATGACCTATTCATATCCTATTATTTAAGTCCAAATCCTGTGGGCTACGTCGATGACCCTGGTTCTTTGTCGGAATAAATAAATTATTTAATGTTATTTAATTGTTATGAAACTCCGTGACAGTAGGTTATAATTTTTTATGAAATTGTATCTGATGTAGAAAATTCAAAATTCGGACTTTGTTTATTATTTAATAATACAAAAAATATCATATGCGTCACTAGAAGGTATGTTATAGTTTTAATATTTATATTGCATTTATAATTTTTTATATACTACCTATTGCATTCATAACTGATAAGGCTAGTTGTTCTATTCCCTAGATTTTAATAATATAGGTTGTCAGAATACCCTAATAACATGAATAAATTATTTACCTTTTTCAAAGGGAACAAAATGTGAAGAAACATCTATTTGCTTTAATTTAGGATGGGGTGTCATTGGTATTGGAGTAATATAGGTTACCTGAAAAAATGCACAAGCACAACACAACAAAAACATATAGTTTAACTTATCAAATTATTAGCCCGCCCACTTATAGTCACAAATTTTTAATCTAAATAAATTAACAGGCATTTTGGTAAATACTCCCTGAACTCATTAATTAGGAAACTTTCTTCGATAGTATTTTTACATATAACTAATGTAACAATAATTTTTGCAGTAATTTTAAAATATGTGTAATGCAGCCCTGTGATATCTATCTCTAACAAATATGTTGTTTGATTATCTATGCTATGTTAACAGTGATATTCACTTATGATATTTCAATTAATATTTTATTCGTATTCCAAGTTTCTGCATGTTTTAGTATCATGCATTGATAGCAAAGTTTATTGGCAAACAAAATCAAAGTTCTTTGTAATATTCAAAAATCTGGAGCAACTATGCAATAAAACAATATATCATAGTTATTACAAGAAACAGTTTAAAAAACTATAGCTGACTAAGTTGAAACTATGAATCAAATTTATAATTATTTAGATAGGGTTACAATATTTACATTCATGAAAATCGGTATAAATAGCTTCTAAATGTAATAATTACACCATAATTGTGTAGATAGAAATGCGGTGTATGAATTTTCTAAATTTGAATTAAATACATAACTATAAAACTAGTTGACATTAAAACAAAACTGATTGATGTGGAGAAAGGCATCACCTGTAAGTAAACAAAAAGCTAAAGAAATAAACCCTTATAAATTACAAGACAAATTATATTTTTGAGAGAATACTTTAATATTTTTTATTAAAGTCAAGTTATTGACACTACTACAATTCTCTTTATACTTAACTAAGTTCAATAAATTAATGAACTGACAGGTTTTTGGGAATTACATGACAATTGTCTCAATAAATTGATTTAATCATTGCATTTTGCGATACTATACTCATTCGATAATAATGATAATGTTGGTTTAATAAGTAACATTAGTTTCCAGTTATGCCCTTGCCCGTACGGTTCAAGATCCATACGCTTATCAGGAAAGTTCGTAACTACTTGAATACCGATACCGCATCTTCTAGTGAAAACGGATTTTATGGGTTGAATAAAAATAATGATAGTTAAACTGATGTGATAATGTGAATTCCTAGAAAAGAAGAATAATGGATGCATACCATATATTAAAATATATCTGTTTGGTACTTGTGCAATGACATGCTGTTTTTCTCGGAATTATGAACAAATTTATTTTATTCAAAAAAATCTTTTTCACAACTCGCTTAACTCATAAGTTATAACCTACGTATTTTTAAATTGTTTTCATTAAACTTTTGAGCACTTTTACGGCCGTATGTAGGCCAAGACCGTGCTAATAATATTCTTTATCAGTCGACCTTAGGGCAAAGCAACGATAAATAGATGTAAAATATCCAATAAGTTATTTAAAATACGAGTTGTCTACTAGTAACTCAATTAACATTGGAGAACCGTACTTTAGTATTATTGGGTTAACTTACAGAAAACAATTTTGTCGTCATTGTGGTTAACTCAAAAGACTTGAGTTGCAGATGTTTACTCACTTATTATCAAGCAACTCATCTGCTCGTAAACCCCTATTCCACAAAAGAGACAAGAATCAACAAGTGATGGCTTTCATTACCTTAACTATAACTGAATTATTTTGTACTAGCTGCGCCCCAGGTGTTCCCTGTCGGTCGTTATTGTACCTTTACAGCAACAACAGGCTGTAACATATCCAGCTGAAGTTGGTCTAAAGTAAAAATAGCCAAAGTTATTCTTTGTATCATCAGCTATCTGTCATGAAAATTGGTCCAACCATGCCATTGATTAGCCGAAACGAACAGACAGGCAGACAAAAAAATCAGTCAAAAATCAATTTTTAGTTTTGTTTTATGGAATAGGGAATAAATGAGCAGACGTATCGCCTGATGGTTAGCGATTACCGCCGCCTATGTACTCCCGTAACACCAAAGCCGTCACAAGTGCGTTGCCGGCCGTTGGGGATGGAGAGGGGGATGAGGGGTAGGGTTGGATTATGGGCCTCCGATATCCTCACTCACTCGGTGAAGTAAGATGCAGGCGCTGTTTCACACCGGTTTTCTGTGAGGTTAAAAAGAGGTTGCGCCTTTTATTTAAATTCTTTTTTTAAAGTAGCCTGGCATCTTAATTAGATCTCTAACTAGTCTTGTAATTATTAAAAAAAGGTTTTAATCGCTTGAGAATAAGGTTATTGAGAACTGTATGAGTGATGTATATTTGGACGGCCTTAATTGCATACTGGTAAATGAAACCGACTGCAACGCCATAGGCGGCAGGTTCTGTTCCCCCATAATTTGAACATTTATGTGCACAGACATATATGATTTCTTGGTCTGGCTCTTTCCATGTTTAATGTTTCATTATGTACTAACAAAAAAATAGGACATAATCAAAGACGTGATATTACTTGGTTCCACCGGCATAAGAATTTTTTTTTCAACTACAAACGCATCATCCGACTACATATACATAGACGAAGCGCACGCAACTTCAGCTTTTCATTCATCCTACTGGTCAAAGCATGAGGTTAAGTATTCTATCTTAGGCACTCCAGTACAACACACATTTAAAAATAAAATTGAAAATTTGTGAGAGGTTTTGGAATTCATGTGAGCAACAACGTGCTAGTGACTATGTATAATAGTAGAAGATAGAAATAATGCAATAGAGGCTGTGTAACGGGGTAACCCTAATTTTATGATCACAACCACGATACGAGAGCTTCAATTGAAACTAATTAACACAAAAAGCTTTATTTAAAAAAATTATGAAATTAAAACAACCTTTGTTAGAAATGAATAAAAAGTGTAATGTTTAAGCTCCACGAGCCAAAAGTCACTATTAAAAATAGCTTTGAGCGTATAGAAGATATTTTGCCTAATAGGTATCGCAAAATATTGGCGCGTCTTGAAAAGAGCAATAAACTCGTACCAACCCAAACAGTCAACGTGTAAATAGATTTACTAGTTTTTTATAAGAAGTAATCAATATTTTTTAATAGTAACAGTTTCGTAACATCAAAACTACCAGAGTTAAGTTAATGGTAATGAGAATAACAGTAGGTTCTCTACGTTAAATTATCTTTTCACCTGACCTAAAGTCATTAAAAATATACTTTGAATAAATAAACAAAATTTATAAAAATTCAAATGAAAATATATTTACTTCTTATGGTATTGAGGAACCTGCAGTGGGTAAATCTTTTGAAAGGCTTTACAACTATACAATCTTCAAATAGAACTCAGATAAGTTACAAAAATAAAATCTAAATGTTTAGTAACTATTTGACTTCACATGTCTATCAATGGTTTTAATAGCCCCATGCAAACAACATTGAAATTGAATATCGGTAACTGCTAGAAAATACTTAGAATAAACTATTTACTGTGTTACAATATCTAACGTAGGACAGTAACACTCACTAAAAAGTAAAAAAGAAACAGTATTGAAGACAGCCATATAATACATTGTATAGAAATTATTTTCATATTATACGAGGTGTGTTCAAAAAGTATCGTGAATTTTGAATTTTCGCGGGTTACGTATATTCAAATTTCGATTTTTTTGTGGCGTTATGTTGGTACATATGTCTCTCACTTATGCTGACAAGTTCGGCCATTTTGAATGTTCAGTTAATTGTTGACATCTGCTTTGCTTGTGCGTGTTTTGGTTCGTCTTCGATTTTTACCTATTCAACAAAATGGAACAAAGAATCTATATCAAATTTTGTGTGAAAAACGAAATTAAGTGCGCGGAGCATTCCGAACGTTGACTGTAGCATACGGAGAAGCTACTGTAGACAAAAGCAGCGTTTATCGGTGGTACAAAATGTTTTCAGAAGACCGAGAAGATTTGAACGACGAAGAGCGTACCGGACGCCCGAGCACTTCAACAACAGACGAAAAAAATTAATGAAGTGAAGAAAACGGTATTGGCCAGTCGTCGAATCACCGTTAGAGAAATTGCCGAGGACTTAGGCATATCCATTGGCTCGTGCCATTCGATTTTCATCGATAATTTGGGCATGAGACGGGTCGCCGTAATATTCATACCAAAATTGCTCAATTTTGATCAAAAACAGTATCGCATGAACGTTGCTAATGAGATATTGGAATCTGTCCGCGACTTTTTCTTGTTCCTGTGACTTTTTATTGTTCCTGAAACTGAAGAGGCCCATGAAAGGACGCCACGATTGACGAGATGAAGACGGCATGGAAGGAGGAGCTGAACAGAATACAAAAAAATGATTTTTTGAAGTGCTTCTGCTGCTTGCCAAGGTAGATTACTTTGAAGGGGACAAAATAGATATTCACGAAAAAATAAATAATTTTTGAAAATACACAATATTCGCGATACTTTTTGAACACACTACGTACTTGTCATGTTTATGGGATGTAATTAAATATTGGTAAGCCACAAAAATGAAATAAAACAGAAAACCAAATTATAAAAATAAATTTACAAGATAAACTGTATTTATTATTTGAGATTACATATTTATATCTAAACTTTGTTACCTTACCTCATGACCAGCATTCAACAAATGACGCACATAGCCTGCTCCTAAAATCGCATGACTTCTGCCAGGATGTGGAAATACTATAAGTATATTGTACGAACATACATCGTTTACTAATATGTATGATACTAGCAGTAATATTAATTTATTCATTTCAAGACACCAACTAATCTGTTCGACGAACTATTTATTACTAGTATATGGTCGTACACACTACTACTATTTGATGATTATATGATATTTAATAAGTAGTTGTTAAGCAACGACATTGCTTCGTAAGATATTGTCGATATTCATTAACAGCAGTTCACAAATTTAACACATTTGTTATAGTCTAATGTTAATTATAGCAGCCGTGACCGTTAACGATGTACATATTTTATCGAAATTGTTTATATTAGGGTAAGTTCGATCAGTCAAATTCACCATTAGCTTCACCCGTACACAAGGGCAATATGCTTAGCTTATAGCTCTTTGCTTTGATAATTTCATTTAGATTAATAACACTAGAAAAGAATTTGAGTTGAGAACTCAAGTTGAATCGACTCTTAAAAGTGTGGCGACTGCCACATACAGCAGCAATATAAATATATGTAAACGCCATCTACCGAAGATATACTGATCTACAGAGTAACGTAGTGTACGAATAAACTACCAATCCTGCGTCGCGCAATAGAAGTTCTCGCGCCGATTAACATATATGCAACTTCCCATCATCGACCGTTGGGCAGCGCCCCGCCAGGCATGATTACCTCGCCTGATCGGAGGATCCTCCTTTTGTGTTGGAGGGACATTTGACCCGTTTCTCCACAAAAGTAAAAGGGTTTTATTGTAAAATAATACTTAGAATTTACAAATGCACCTATTTTGTGAAGTTACTAGGTCAGTTAAGTTACTTTTCGTAGTTGTTGAATTTGTAAAGGCATGATGCTAACGATGGTGATGATAGTACTGAAACGTTTATAAGGTAATACTTATGTTATTATTCATAATCTAAAAAATCAGAATGAATTAAGATTTCCTAGATGACTAAAATCGAGGGCTTTCGATGTTTGGCTGTGCATATAAAGTGTGACTTAAAATATCCAGCAATTCTATGAGTTTTTGTCCTATGCCGCTTTTCACCAAATCGCTTGTGCATCGGCCAAATTAATACTCTGCATATCACCATCCTTGTCTACCAGTGGATGGCAATATTAAACAGTAGGCAACATTTGAACAATATGGTAGGTATGAGGCAAACAAAATCAGGAATTACTGGTATCATCACTAGTTCAGGCATATAATCAATAATCACTATGAATTTCTTGGATCTTACTTATTTAACTAAACTAATCGAATTTCATCCATATATCCCCTAACTAGAAAACAATGCAATGTAGCGATATCCAAGTGGCTACAATCCTTGAATTATGAAAAATCTGAGCAGCTATTGGTTATAACTTCGTAATTACATATCATATGCACACAACACCATAACCTTACACCCACTTATAAACAGACATACACATTCACTCACACTCTGAATTTGCAAGTTTTTATTTAAGGTCAAGCTGTTGATGTACGTTCCTGGCTACATGGTAGTGCCTGTGCAAATATTTGCCGTTAGCAAGACGAAAACAACCTGCAATTATATGCCTAATAGATTCTCCGGAACGGTGACATGCCCGACAGATATCAACCGTACCATCCTTTAGAATATACTACCAATAGTTATACGTCATGATAACTTCGTCCATAATTGCACAAACAAAACCTTTCGTTTCTCCGAAGACATCACTATACTGTAGCCAGGAGGTCAACGCTTTGAAGTCTGTATCGAGCCCATTAAGGGCCCGATAAAACCAGCCATGAAGTTCCTTACGTTAAATCGTAACGCCATCGGTCTGAGGGCGTGGGTAGTCAGTCTGGTACGCCCTTAAAAGGTTTGGTTTCCTGTCTTTGTCCGTTCCTCTGGTTAAGGGCCCTTTTTTAATGCATGAAAACTCACACGGGCCCGTATCCTACCGGGGTTTGCAGCGGGGCGGTCTGTCGAAATCGGACCGACTAAAACCACACGGTGAACAAACTGAACTCTTCGCACGTGTATGTTGAACGGATATTTACTATCTAGTGTATGAGGCGAACTGCCTTATACATCATTTAGCCCTTACGAAAGCAAATCATTAAATTGCGTGAGAGTTATTGTTGAGGAGGTAGAAAAATAAACGAATGATTACGGAAACTCATATTAGTACTGTTATGAATATACCTCAGCTGTCCACGGATCATCAGCTGAGAGACAAGTTGTTGACATCATGTCTTGTTCGCGATAAATGTACTGCAGGGTCTGCGTTTCCGAGTGTCGGAATGGTCATTTTATTGTTGTATGAGTAGTGAATAAATGGCCCACAAGCGTGAGGACAAGTTTCGAACAATTGCATGGTGGCTACTTGGCGTCGGATATTCCCACATTTGAGTTATTAGTAGGCTTGTTGGAGGATCAATATAGAAGGTTGGATAGCCTCACCATCGAGGTCGTGAAGGGGTCTATCACGTAACCAGATAAGCAAGTCGGAGGCACGTCCGCTTCGATTTAGTGGTTCAGTTCGGTGAGGATACGATTCGTCCAAACCACCCCGGGTCGTGTTAATTGTAACGTGGTTTTTCACATAGACTCCAGCTAGGGTCTAGTGGTAAATTTTCCAGGTCTACGGCTTTTTAAACTTAAATATGTGTATATCTATACTGATAATTATGTAATAAAGTATCGTATCGTATGACATTGTTATCAAATTGCAAGGCACGAAGACATCCTGGTAGAGTATATATGTCGATTATCTTGCTTCTTCAGTAACGTTGTTCAATCCAGTGTCCTGAAAATCTAGTTTCATACTTTTCAGCGTCGTTTTTTTGGCGTAGTTGGGTTTTAGTTTTTACTTTTTTTAATTTGAAGTAGGGTAAAAACAACTCTTTTTCATACTTTTGCGAATTATACACATAGTTTTTTTCGTATAACGGGGCGTATTTGTGATAAAATTATTTGAATTTTGGAACATGTTTAGAACTGGGAATTTGAAAATGTTTACTATCTTTAGTTTTATTCTGGTGTTCATTCCTAATTGTAGCACGACCTTTTCAGGAAGTATGGTTAAAATAGTTATACAGTGATAACATTAAACTTTAGTTGAAGTTAAAATTATGTATTACGTTGAATTGTAATCATCATTTCGATACCCGAGTAGAACCAAATTTTTGAATATACTGCAAATATTTGTTTCGAAATTTGTGTGTTGTTTATGTATAATATGTATTTACAAAAACAAGGTCTATATGTATTCTACCAATCATTTAATCTTTTATAGTACAAGCTCTGCTTGGTTTGAGCCTAGATGGCGTTGTGTGTCAGATGTTCGAAATATTAATAAATTAATTTTATTTCATAGATGAAGAATTAAACAAATACTCTACCTACACTATAATAATACACGAGAATAAACAAACACCTCCACCTAAGTTTGTAGTTACTTTTTTATGATCATACACGCATAACTTTATTTGATATGGTGGTAAATCATTTATGACATTTATACAGTAGAATACTGACTTTCCGAATCAATTGAAACCACGAGTATTTCTTACAACCGAAAATTCAGATAATCGAAAATTTCAATAGATGTTTGTTATGATGTAGGTTTTATATTCGTCGTTTGAATACTACGATACATAAAAAAGGAGCTATAATGATAATGAATTATATTTATTATTATTATATACCTATTAAATATAAATTTTTGATTGAAAATGACTTGCAAGCTTCCATCTTCTTTTTGAAGCGCATAGGTGAATTTCAGTATGGAATCAGAAAATACCTTTAATGTCTGATATCGTAATAATTTCTACACCATGCATTTGTGCCAACTTATTGGTAGATTCACCATTTTTATACTTTTAATTAGTTTCACTTTGTCTTTAAGAGACAGCATTAAACTTTTTTGCTTGGACATTTTAGAATTTCGACACAAAATGTAATTATTTTTTTTTAAGTTAACCTATCACTTGAACGCTATCAAAGAAAATGAAATATTATACAGCAAACAAATGAAAGCGGAAGGGAAGAGACGGTTGAAGCCAGGAATAAGCTTGTCGTAACATGTATCGTTGCGCCTTCAAATAGTTTTAAGTTGACAACTAGATCCGAGACGAATTAGTTAGGATAATCGAATTTTCGGATAATCGATGTTTGGATTATTGCGATTTTACTGTACTTTATTCAAATAATATATATGATTATTGTGTTAAATAAAATTTCTAACTAATATTTATAAAGAACAACAGCAGTTAAATAGTCTTCGACTCTACCATGAAATAAAATAACGAAATGGTATTATATTCACAATTTATTTAGAGAAGATTTTTTCAAGCACGTTTCGTTTAATTAGGAATTGTGATCACTTGTTCTTCTTTTTATTCTTAAAGTTTTCATTTTTCTTTGATGTATTTAACAGCATCAATTTAACTTTTCTTAGTAAGTAAACTATGAGGCCTATAACGATTGCTATCAATCCAAATAAATCTAAGAAGAGCTTTTGATACAAAGGTACATTAAAAGCTGGTGATCGAAGGTGGTTTGCTCCCTTTGTTTGGATTACATGATCGACCCAATGAACTATTGCTTGACCAGGTAATGTTGGTCTATGGTGATATATAAAAGAAAGTTCCTTCACTTTTTCACGATATCTGTAATGTAAAAATTCAATTAAAATTGTCTTAAATACATTTCTTCTTTAATAATTATTGTCAGCATATAAAAACCTGTGCCAGACAATAAATTAATGGTTCTTTCATTAATTTATTATCTGACACAAGTTTTTGCTTTTGATTGCTTCTTCTCATTCTTATATATAATAAATCCACACATTAAGTTGAAACTGCATTAGTGTAATTACTTTCACTTTTAAGAAACACACGTAGTTTGTGTTTCTTAAAACATTTTAAACATTAGTCTTACCATCTTGAATAACTTAACCAAGAAGTAATAAAACAAATTATTCAAAACACATGTACATAAAAGCCGGCTAAATGCGTGGCATTGGTGCATTTGTTTTGAGTTTCTTTCTTATATTTTACATGTTTACTTATAATATCAATACGTTATTTTTGTACGAATTCGATTATACGTACGAATTCTAAGCTATCGCATTTTACAAGTCAGACTCCTAAAACTCATGAACTAGAAGTCATTTAAGCCGTTATAGTTTTCTATCAAAGTTTATCTCATGGACTATAAATGAATAAGTAGTAAAAATCATGTTAGCAACCTTTCAATGTTTTTAAGAGGTCTGCCCTTATGGAAATGTTCCTCTCTTCAAAACTCTTTATAAGACTATTTGAAAGTCTACGTAAAATAAAGAGTTTAAAACTCTTCATAACTCTGCAAAAACCTGAATATAAAACAATAAATATGTTGTCAACTTGACTTACAAAAATATGATGTAAACACAAAATATACTATTGCGGATAAAATTAAAACATCGATTCTTCAAAATTAGGTTTGTAGTTATAGTCCCTAGCTCACTTTGGCAGATTGAAGTTAGGTTTATTATATTTTCTATTTTCATTTCAGCTGAATTATAGTATCACCTTACAATCCTTACTTTATAAATTAGTGAATATGACCACAAAAGCACTGTTAACTTTAAAACCTTCTATTTTAAATATTTGCCCGAAAAGTTATTTGACCAATACTATCTGTAGCGTTACCAAGATACATAGAGACATTTACCCAAGGATGTATCCTACCTACGACAGTGGTTTTATCCGATGGAGCTTCAGTAACTATAAGATATCAAGAACCACGGAAAATTATTAAGGTTCGTGTCTAACCTCTATTATTTTATGTTAATAACCTAAATATTTAATCCGAAGACTGACTTGGTTTGTTTTTAAATTGCCACAGAATGTATAAATTAATATAATAGGCTATTATTAAAAAAAAAATTCTGTGTGCCAACAGTAACTTTCTATTGAATATATAATGAATAGTTGATATTTGATGCAAAATGTACCATTCATTAAACTCAAACTCACATATCAGTGAAATACCTAGATGCAAATACATATTTAGTTTTAGATACAATAGGTACAGATACACAGATTTTAGTTACAATTTCGCAAGATGGAAGGTAGTGGATACTGAATGCACTCTGAATGTTATAATTTACTAATTTTTCTATATTCCAGTTGCCTTTAGACCTCTCACAGTTGACCGAAGAAGAAAATAAAATGAGACTAGAAAAGAAGGTTAAAATAACCGATGATTTAGAAGATGACTTCAATGCCAAGAAATATTTGAAATATATAAAGAAGAAGAAATAAAATAAGTTACAAATTTAAAA
Source organism: Hyphantria cunea (assembly GCA_003709505.1). Classification (NCBI taxonomy): domain Eukaryota; kingdom Metazoa; phylum Arthropoda; class Insecta; order Lepidoptera; family Erebidae; genus Hyphantria; species Hyphantria cunea. The sequence continues at coordinate 648,606 of PKRV01001405.1, forward strand.
CATGTGGTAGAAACGGTTGTGCAGTAATCCAATAATTTTATGTATAGTATTTTTGATAAGAATTTGTATATCTCGAAGTATACTTTAAAAGAGTAACTAATGAAATTGAATTAATCATGTTTTTAAGGGTCATCTGTCAACACCATCTCAGAAAATTCCTGCGAAAACAACGATTTTAAATGACATAACGGTAAGTTAAATTGTTACTATATTTTCTGTTTATATTTCATTCTTTCAACGGCTATACTAAAAAATATTTTATTAATCTTATTTATATACTTTAGATTCAAATCGGTTATTGCAACGTTTAATGGAAGACGATAGAAAAAAAAGATGAAGAATGATGAGAAAGAATGAATTGTTAAAATGAAAGTTATGATTCATAAATGGGAATGAGAAGCAGTTCTGATCGAAAAAAACTACGACAACAACAACAACAGTACTAACGACCACAGCGTTATGATTCTTTTTATTGATAATATGATATGATATTGTTATTCACTTCGTCTATGAAAAAAAGAAAAAAAAATTCTGAATTAAATATTTCACCTTATAACAACCGAATTTTAATTTCCTTTTACGTAAAAGTATATTTTTTACAAATATATTTTTTTTCTGAAAAAACCAAAATTCTTTTTAACTCTTCAAAACTCTTGCAAAAATTCCGAAATTTATGGGAATATTTGACTTTTGCAGGTTTTTGCAGAGTTATGAAGAGTTTTAAACTCTTTATTTTACTTATTTACATACGTGTACGTGTGTTACGTGTTTAGCACTTTGTCGACGTGGCAAATACACTTATCATTGCAAAGTTTTATATTTCTAATACTAACCGTTTCGCAGGTGGCCGACGGACGGAGGCAGAGACGAACATGACGAAACACTATGGGTTCCGAGACGCGAGCTACGGTACCTTTCACTTGTTACAATTAAAAACGAGTGAAGTTGTCAAATAGAGACTTATCTTTTTAAAATAAGTCACTTAAAAATTACAAAGGTAACCAAAAAACTGACTCATGGACTTGATCTGTTTCTTTTTGATCGTTTTTTGTGTCTTTTGTGGCTCTTAATAAATAAAAAAATAAATAGAATCACCCCCTTGATACTTCCACTTCATTCTCTTGATGCCATTAAAGATATATTTTGTATTAAATCTATTTGATGTCAAAAACCTTACAGTATTTGCACGAATTCTTTATATTTAAAGTGAGATTGTCTGTTATACTACTTACTTCGGGTTAGATAACATCTCTTGAATAGCAACCTTCAATTTTGCTGGTGTATCATTATCTAAGTCTACTTGTAGCGCAAATCCTTTTTGAACAGCTCTAACCACATTTATGTGTTGGTCTGCGAATAGCGGAATGCCGATGATTGGTACACCAAAGTGCAAAGTTTCTGTTGTTGATAAAAGACCTCCGTGAGTGATGAAGAGTACGCAGTTCGGATGAGCTGGAATTCAAAAATAAAACTCCTCACAGCAGAATAATATAGCGATTAATATAAAATATAGACCAGATTGGGATATTCCTAACTCGTACTTATTTGGCGAGTTTGGTGTTGGAATGGTATTTGAAGTACTTATTGTGCTTAGTCATTTTAGTGTCATTTCGATATTGCAGTTCTATGCATAACAATTCAATATTATTAGTAAATATTTTCTATATTCCTTGTTCGTATTTCAAAAGTTTCAATACTAGATTATTTACTTTTCAAATTTTTTATGGAAAAATTTTATGAAATTTAATTTATTATATTATTTTTATATACAGCAAACCGAGCACTCAGATAACCTAATGGTAAGTAAGAACAACCATCCATGAACACTTTCACCTCAAAAGTCACAAGTGAGTTGCCTTTTCTGCATTATATTAGACTATATATATAGTAGAAACAACTTTGAGTGAAATCAATACAAAAACAAAAGATTAATGGATCTACACATCCTGAGGAAGTAAGTTTGAATTATTATATTATATTACATTTTTTATTAATTATCACATAAATTTTGTTTCGTATACTAAGATATAGCTAGTATTACATTGGAACTTACGATTTTAAATATGTAAATACTAACCTAAAATACTCTGCTGTGGAGCCCATTTTACGATGTGTACATTTTTAGGAACATCTTCCATTTTTTCTTCAAACTTCCAAATCACTGTCTGTTTTAATTCGCTGAATACTTTTAGTAAGCCTCTTTTGAATTCTCGAGGCATGGTTTTACTTTTTACCATAGTGCCCATACTAAAGTAAATGACACCATGAGATGCATTAGACATAACATTTTGCAAATCCTAGAAAGAGTAATCAAATTTGAAAAGCATAATCTAAAGTTACATCTCAAATCTCTTATTTCATCAATCTGGTTTATATTTAAAAAGTGTAAAATAAAGAAGATTCAACTTCCATAGAAAAGTGAACAGTTTTCGTTAGTTAAAAGGAATATGTATGCATTTTTCTTAAACTGCTTCTATACTACTTTGTTTGAAATGACAAAATCTTATGTCAAGGGCACTATTATCTTATCGCAATGATGACTAACCTCTGGCAAAGGTTTTATCTCGTCTTCAATATGATATCCAAGAACTGAAATATAATTTTGAGGTAGCTTGTGAGCTTCGCCTGTTGAAACATGAGAATTACCAAACACCAAAGATGTTTTATATTTTATTTCCTTTAGAGTTGGTAAATTTCTCCCTCTTTTCAATGCAGCTGGACCAAACGCATCTTGAAATACTTTTTCGTCTAACTCTTGAAGACGCCTGAAATTTTTTTAATATTTTACTTATACCTTTATCATCACCCTTATATCAGTGGAAAGACGTCCACTGCTGGACATAGGGCTCTTCCAAGGCAACAACAATCAGTCCTGTGCTGCTTTTATCAATCGGTATCCCGCCTTCACCAGGTCGTCGGAACACCTCGTTTATTTTAAACTCTCTCGTAAGAGCAATTATTTCTAATATGTAGTCAAAAATCAAATGTGGATGATCCATTAATGTTGATGCCATTCCAGCCAAGAAGCCTGAAAACGTCTACGTCTCCCTTTTCCACTCCGCTACAGTTGGATGGCGTCGTCAAATCTGTCTTTGAGATGGTTCGTAATGACTCTCAAGCACAGTTTGTAGTCGTGACTCAGAAAAGAGATGCCTATACTTTTTCAGAAGGGTGTTATGGCCCTTTTTGAAGAAAATCAACACTACCTCAGGCAGCTTTTCACCGTTTAAAGTAATACTGGCTTTTCACCCATCTTCAAAAGCTTAACCGTAATTCCATCTTCACCTTTTGTCTTGTTATGCATGAGCTATTTGAGAATATTAATGCACTCGTAGAAGTTGACATCCGGGAAATCTTTAGTATAGTGGAGGTTTTTTGGTTGTGTTTGCCATCAGGGAGAATTAGCCATTATCACCACGCTTGGCCTGCGGGTTAGCAATCGTAGTAGGTAGATACTGTGCTGAATAGGATGCTGATGACTATCCTCTGGTTTGCTATTTCTTAGTCGACTTTTACGGCACCCACGGAAAGAAATGGGGTAGAGCTATTAGCTTAACCGGTAACACTAGGCCATCAACATTTAATATATTTCCAATATACAAAAAACTTTTAATAATATGTACTTACATACCATCGCACAAAATATAAATGTATCAAATTCCATAATTCGCTAACACGTTCTGTAAAAGATAACGGTAGGCTAACAGATGACGTATGCTCTGGAAAATATGCGGGATTTTGTGGTTCGTCGAACAACTCCAAAATAGCAGGATGAGGCTCTAAAGATAATGCATATACGTGTGGGACATCAAAAATGGCTGCAAACCTACAAAAATAGTAGTTAGGATCAAAAATTTACACGGTAATCATCAAATAACTATTTTAAATGTGATAAATCTATACATATAATAATCTAAAATTTAATATATTGTATTACCCGGTGTTAAGTTCTGAATACAACCATTCAAGAATAGCAAGATCATATTTTTCATTACTTTCTTTGAGGAAATGTTGAACGTTCTGGTGTGTTATGGATTTATTATTAAATGTTATCATCGTGTCGTATATCATACTTGGATCTAATTTAAATTTCTCTTTTAGGAACTTATCGAAGCTTAATACTTTCAAATCTGAAAGCAAAAAAAAGTGATTTCATTGAATGTTCCGTTAGCCATTTCTGAATAATGTTAGGTATCGGCAGTTATTTTATTTTTACTTTAGAGGTAGAAAATCGGTTTCACAAAATAATGAAAAAATACTGAAGTGATACATTGAGTGTATCTGCACTATTTTCCATTTATTAATTTTATTTGTAGCCCGAACCTAAGCGAAATAAAATTTCCTAATATCTTTTATTTACATCATCGTATCTTCACCATCCTATGTTAGAAACCATCCTCTCCTCTTTAGCAACAGATAGTATATGATTCAACTATTTTACATAGATAACTAATTAATAAAATATAAATACTAACCTTGTTCAAACCCAGGTATATTTGAAGATAAGTCTACCTGTTTTAGCTTTGGATGAGGCTTTAAAAGGACTGGAGTTATGTATGTAACCTGAAAAAAGAAACGGTAATCTTGAAAAATTTACAGAAAATCAAATTCTGTAATTCCAGTTTTTTTGTAAATATATGAATTGAAAAACAGATTGATATTAAAATAACTATAATTTTTAGGATTCGTCGTAGTCTGTCATCGTCTATGTTTTTCACCAAATATATTCAATGCATTCATTGAAATTATCTGTGTTACTACTTCTTTATATACTTTCCTATGGGATATTATTTTAATATTTTTAGGTGGTGGTGGACCTATGTCTTTCTATAGTTGCTTTTTTGTAGGTCTACAATTAAATTTTAATTATCAGACATCTTTATTTTAAATTTTCTTGGAGGATTTGATTTTCTACATGTAAATTCACCACAGTGACACAGGCTTCTTTCAATTTTCCGAATCTTTTTCTTTTCTTGTAGAATATAGTCCTTGTGCTAAATTCACTTTTTGTTCTGGGGTAAAGTAAATATTCAGCACGCAGAAATGCCTATTTTACTTTTAGTTCCTAGATACTTCGAGTTCGTTACGTGTTGCTGTTCTCCTTCTTAGTTCTACATAATTATTTTTGTAACAGTTTGATACGCAATATTATCTTTACATTTACTCTTTGTAAATTTGTAGTTTACTCTTAATCATTTCAACCATATTTAGAAGTTTACAATAAAGCGAAAAAAAAGATAAAATGATTGCTTTTTGCGTAATGACTACGGCAATTGTACATTGCATCACTCAAATGTTCAAATACATTAACGAATAAACGTAATTCTTAAACAAATTTTACCGTCATCAACAGTCTAAAATACCTACGGAAAAATATTCAAAGGTTATCCGTGAGGAACAATTAGATCATACATATATTTATGTGAGAGATAAGCATTATTTATCATGTGCCGGCAATAAAAAATCAATTTATTTGTACTAAATTACTTACGATGTTGTACGTATGGTCTTAACCCTCTCCTGAGAGGGCACCCGAGCCCAGCATTTGACATTATGGGTTGTTGATGACTTACGATGTTGGTAGCAAAGCGAAGCCAAAAGCAATAGTAATAATTTTAGAATCATATGTATGTTTGTATGTTCTACCGTGGCACCTAAATTACTGAACCAATATTAATGAATGACGTGTTAATAGATTCGCAATAATTGCCCAGGTGACAAAGGCTAGAAGTTTTACCAAAAAAAAGTTCAGGAATCAGGTTATAAATATTTAAACTTTTCATTGTTTATTGTTATAATATGAGTGCAAAACTAAAATTGCAAACAGGCACAAAATGAAAAACGGTAAAATGTGAGCTATATCAAATCAATCCCTCAATTATCATCAATTAATTCGTGTTCTCAAACATCACTTTTTTATTGATAGAAATATAAATATTCTAAACCGAGTATTAAGAGGCAGTCAGTGCCAATCAGTTTATTTAAAAAATAGTATTTTAAATATTAAGACTCAATTCAGTATTATTTGAGTGTAATTTAATGCTTAATAATTGTATTATCATCAACGATCTTTAATTTATGTTCACGGCTGGACATTATACAAAATAATATAATATAATAATAAAATTTTACATTTTTTAGAAGGTTTATTTATAATCGTTTGAAAATTGATAACATACGTGAAATGTATAAATGGTATGCCCAAATTGGTAAACGTAGTCCACTACGTCTTATGTTACCACCATAGCCAACTATGGTAGTAACATAAGAATTTATTTGATATTATTCAGCCAAACCTAATTTAAACTTACTTACCTCATGACCAGCTTTTAATAGATGCCGTACATAGCCCTCTCCTAGAATTGTATGACTTCTGCCAGGGTATGGAAACACCACAAGTATATTATACGCGAAAACATTGCTAATAAAGAATACCGGTAATAACAACGATTTTATATTATTCATTTTTATCCAGCAGCATAGCTCACAACGACCGGTCAACGACTAATTTATCATTGAAGAGTACATAGGCGTGGCAAGGTCTTTGGTAGTGTTCCGTGTTCCGTTCCGTTATGTCAATATCTATATATCATGCGTAAATTATGTAATAAATAACAATTTTAAGAAAAACAAATTGTGACACTCTTAAACAATACTCGTAAATCGTTTTTTTATATTTCATTATTAGTTTACGTGATTGTCATGTGATGGGCAATGTAGATCTTTGATTATCATCATATCAATTGCCATGTATATTTAAGTTAAAACAATAGTCATTGACTGATAACCCGACATAATATAAAATAACAATCTCTCTTTATTTGGGAAGATTTTTTGGTAGTTGCCTACCAAGGTCTCTTGTTTTCAAACGAAATATCATACATAAAAGAAACAATAATTCAAAAGGTATTTGTACTTATAACTGTGTATTTGGTTACTAATTGAAATTTTAAAAATATTGCCAAATGTAATAAATAATAATAAGTCAATTCAAAATATAAGATCATATATTTTAGCTTTTAATCAACGTTAATTTGAAAAGGCAAATCGTCGAAAAATAGGATAAAAAAGAAAATTTTGACATCTTTAAACTAAAAGAATATCAAAACTTCAGATCATTATAGTAAGTATTTTCAGTTACATAATAAATTGTTACTATTGTTTACTTTCTTTACTGGTAGTTTAATAACTACGAGTATATTTTTTTAATATGATAAAACGAAGCACACAAACTCATGCCGTCCACCATTTTTTTTCATGCTGTCCACCTTTCACTTTAGTTTTTCTTAGTGTAGCCTAAAAAGCTAACTTATTTAATACTAGCTTGTTTCCACGATTCTGCTTGCATATAAGTCGATGTAATCAAAACTCAGAATATCACCATAACAAATTCCATTGTAATCGTTTCAGCAAATTGTCCGTGAAAGCGTAATACACAGACAGACAGAAAGAGTTACTTTTGAATTCATAATATTAGTATGGATTGTAGTAAAAGTCTAGTGGTTAGCGTAAGCGAGTGCAGATTAAGAAGTCTCGGGTTCGATTCCGTGGTCGAAGTGCTGTTGGCAACTAGCGCGTGGAGCCTCCAGTCAGGACGACCAGCGGGTCATCGAGGCTCGACGAGCGGCTTCATGCCACTCGCGTACCTCTACGGGTGGAGGCGGAAAGATGTTATCCGCCCAGAATTCAGCCACTCCTCGATAAGCTTCGCCGCCAATATTCTCGGGGGATGCCAGAGGTGCCCACTATTCTGGGCGGTCTAAGCCGCCACCCACACCGGTGCACCATCCAGCGCCATTGACCTAACAACCAACGTGTAAGGCCGTTTTGCCACCGTATAAGGCCACCTAAATTGGGCAAATATCACCCAAGGGCAGAGGCAGCGTCAACCAACTTCAGAACAAGCTATCGGAAGTGCCCGTCAAATATCAGGCTTAGATAGCAGCGACTGAATCGGCAGGCCGTCCCGACTATTACAGCTAGACCAGCTTCCCCCTTTTTAGTACAAAGGGGAGCGTCTGGACGCCAGCCTGACATCCTAAATCTCTCTGAGGCTGTCTGACATCCGACCGCTCAGGTCAGTACTCAGACAGGTATCACGTCTGACCCGGGGGCAGTGTTCTTTGAACGGATCCGCAGAATAGCCGCCCCTATCTCCGATTTCCTGATGGGCGGCATATCACTCTCTCTGTCCTCGTCTTCTCTGACCGAGTAGGCCATCGACAGAGGTGCGTATTCCGCCCGCTGCAAGAAAAGGCCCTCGACCACTTCCTGCAGGAAACTGGTCTATAAGGGCGACCCCAGAGGTCCCGATCGAGTATCTCCAGTATCTACTTTCTTTTTACGTCTTTGGCGCGGCTAATGGCCAGTTTCAGAGTTTTTCGCGCCTTTCGGTACTCCCCATGAAGCTGCGTATCTCCGCTGTCTCCACGTTGGCTCCACCGGCTGTAGGAGTCCACAGGAGCCACGTGCTCCGGGTATGAGTACAGGCTGCACACAGGTCCACTAACTCATGTCAATGTGCTCGGTAGGAGCCTGCAGAGTTGATAATGGCCGCCTCCTTTAGAAGCTGCCTATCGATCTTAGCAACAGCTCACCGCGGAAAGCGGGATGAACGACGCACCACCTGTCCCTTACTAGGCCCCTGGGTCCGGAAGAGCTCAAACCGGATATACAGGTCGGGAGTGTCTCAAGCGGCACCTCTTCCAGGAGACATCAGCTCCTCACTCGTGCAGCAACTGCGGGGGTACGGAACGAAAGGTCACTATCAATCCCTTGTTGTCGCACGCACGTTTTAGTGTTGTAATCAGAGGGCCACTGAGGCCGCCTACTCCTCTACGGCCTCTCCTTTAGCGTCCATCCTAAGGGAACCCTAAGCAATAGATTTTTTGTTGAAGTCCAGCAAAAGGACATGACCAGACACTAGTCGCCGTGCCGTGGTCTCCATGCTGTTGAGAAAGACCTCGAAGTCACTCAAACTACGGTCTGGAACGAATATACTATAATAAAAAGAATAGAATATATCGTACACGACTACCACGGAGCCGTTCTGGTCACCCAACCAGTTTCGACGGGGAGAAACGTAATACTAAACATATAGAGGTCGTCTGGACAAGAAAGCTTACGACGACGCACAAACAACGTCGCAGGCGGAGTGGGTTGATTTGCTAGCCCCCGACGCCTGCCGAAAAGCACGGGGAGGCTTGCAGCCTGCCTTACCGATTTGGTGAGCTACTCGCCGCTCACCAAATGACCAGTGAAGGGTGGCAGAACATTCTGCTGCCTAATGCCCCGGTCAACCGCAGTGGAAACACATACTCTGCTGCAGTCAAAATAGCTGTTGCACTTGGAACATTTGTGGACTATTTGAAACACTTCATCGGTCTTGCCGCCAGAACTTAAAACTAGCGTTCACGAAATCGATAAGTATCAACCGGCGTCGCCCAAAACTTTGCCAGACGTTACAGGACATCTAACCCACACCGCACCACGCCCCCCTGGACGAGGGCGGATGGTGCCGACCCTGATGATTTACATGTTTCACGCCCGTCCGCTTGGACCAAACCTCTGTTAGCTCTCTTCGTGCTAGAACATAGGCGGTTGACGGTAATGCCATCCTTCAAGGAAAGAACGGTGCCACTACTGACGTTTCCAGAAAACCAATGACTGAAAATTAAACTGGTACCCGATCCCAAATAATATTGGGAATAATAAGAATTAGGAAGATGATGATGACTATGGCTACAATACGGCTTGTTCATTCTTTTCCTAAATCATCAAAGCACTATATTTAACGTTTTATAGCTACAAATTGCAAAATTCGCATTTCGCAATTTCAAAACACACAAAACATACAACTTTCAAAATATAAATCATTATATTTTATGTTTATAGATACCAGAGGATGGATACCACAGGTAATCGTCAGATAATACCTCTGACCCTGCTGGACCATCTCATCACCCAAATAAACTTATAAATTTTCATAACAAGAGACCTCGTCAAGTTATTCTGCGGAACGCATAGGAAATTATTCACAAGTGAAATTATACTTCAGAATGGAAAAGTTCCTTGAACAAGGTCTGAATACGTAATGTCTGGAGTCACGGGCCGAGCCACTTCGTATTCATCTACCATTTGTGGTTCCATTTTTAGAATTTTTTCCATTCCTTCTACTACAAATTGATGGTTAGAAACAAGCTGCACCTTTGACTATAATTATTTTGTTTCTAGAAATCCTTCTTGGTATATGGATTAAGTTCAAAAGGTCTATTTCTATTTCTTTTTTATGGAGGCTAAGAGCTCCAAAACAAGTAGATAAGTACCATTGTAGTAATTACCACCACCCATCGACACATGCAACTCAAGAGAAACACATTCGTTGAAATACCACAAAAAAATAAACTTACACTAGTTTTTGATGAGACAGTGGTATCACTACGGCCAGGCCGACTGAAATTACAAGTCAAATGGGTGCGATATCCCTTCAAAACAAAGAGTTACCTCTAAACAGCCTAATAAATTATATACCTTCAAAACTTTTATTATACTCTTAGGGCTATTCATCAATATCAGGCCGGTTTGTAACTCTCCCCCGGGTTCCTCTTAGTTCAAATGCGAGATGTAAAGCAAAATTCAACCACGCCAAAAACATTACGACTCTTAACATTGCATATTTTTACCGATGTTTTTATTAAGCAATTAAGGGTAAAAATATCTGTTTTACTATTTTCATATATATTTTTTTTAATTTACAAGAATCAAATTTAATAGCCTATGGCCTACTAGTATGGCCTACGTATGGCCTTAACCCTCTCCCGAGAGGAGACCCGAGCCCAGCTGTGGGACGTTGTGGGTTGTTGATTGAAATTTAAAGAATCAGCATAAGAAGGTGCTACAAAATCCATTGAGTTAGTAAATAACTATCGTACGCTAAAATAATACTAAAATGTGTTTTATCCGTAAAATCACCCTCTGCCTGCGTGGTAGTCAATTATAATAGAGAAGAGATAAATCGTTATATCAAACCTTTATTATCTCATTTTGTAATCAAGGTTTGATACAGCTATCTAGCAAATATTTACGCAAAAGTTGATAAGTTTAGTTTTTTCACTGTTTGGTGGTATAACCGTATTCGATCATTATGTTTCTATAGAAAACCATAACGTGTAGGTGGTAAAATCAATATTAACTTTTACTTAACCCTTACTCATTTAAATGTCTCAATACTTAATATAAAAACAGAATTGCTTCTTGCTACACTAAAGAATTTCAGTATGCTACTTGGGTAAGTTTTAAACAGAACAAAAATACAATACAATGAATTTTTATAAGTCTTTGTTATAATCAGTCATTTACATTACTCTGATTTGCGTAGGTATAGTTTCATGTTACATTGCCCGCGTGTCGGCAAACGTAGTGTATTCAGTAATGCCTGTTCAAAATAATAATTTTCCTCACTATGGTTCTATTATAATAGAATAAAAAAATCTTTATAGAAATGAAGCTCAATAAAATCCTAAGCACGTGTGACTAGATATAAATTCATATATATTAACCAACTCTGCAGAAATAACTTTCCTTGAACTTGTAATTTGCAGCTGACAGTACTTACGCTAAACTTTTGACTACTATTATTAGTCACTCCGGTATCATCAACCCCTTGTGATTTATTACCTTTGAGATCCAAAACGCTATCGCAGGCAAAATGTTATAAACACTGGCAGATTACGATTGTTATGATATTGTACTTGTAACTGTATTTTACTTGTTATAAATCTGGCAATTGATCATTTTAAAATTAAGATGCCTTTAAGAATTCTCTTTATCAAACAAAAAAAAACAGAAGCTCCATCCTGAATCTTTGCTGTAATCAGGTTGATCTTTCTGAGAAAAAAAATAATTTAGACTATCTGAAGAAAATACCTTTGGGATGGCTAACAAAACAAAGTTAATTAAAAATGCATGCTACTATCAACATTTAACTTTGGTTAAATTAAGATGTAATTAATATCGACTCTTTGATATATGGGCCTCTCCGTTGCTTATGCGTGAAGGGTTTAATAATAATCATAAACTCTTTACATACGACTCTCTTAAGGTAGCATGGAGGGTTATCATAGGGTAAATAATTTTATGGATTTTAAAAACAATACAAATACTTAGATAAAATTTGTACTACGCATAACATATTATTACAAAAAGGTTTTATTTATTTCAAAGCATTAAACTGTTGCTCCAAATCCAGCTATCATAAAAGACTTTTTTATTTATTTATGGGCCTGCCATAGTAATTCTACTCTACCTAATGAAAAGATTGAGCAGATTCCAAGAGTAGTGGTCACCACACTTATTGCGAATGCAGACAATGCAACAATGCAGCATTGTGAGTCATACTATGGCGGCCTATTGAGTTGCTTATGCATCACCATTCTAGTGGTTTGCATGCTTTCATATGATTTAGTGTTCTAATTTTGTTGAAACTAAATTATTAACTGGAAATTTTAACACAGCTACAACATTTCCTCATTAAACTATCCAATGTGATTAGTACCTAAAAATATGTGCGTATTTGAAATGACAAGCATTTACAAGTTTTCATTTTGAGTATATTAGGGAAAAGATTATAAAGTCATAAGTCAATTAAATTCATATCTTCGTTATTATATATAATTAATCCTCTCGATGGCAGCACTTGATGGAACTTGTTGCAATACATTCTAGAATCAAACTCATTTGTACTTTTTCCACTATTTTAATAAATTTTACACCTGACCGGTTTCGCCTTATACCTTTTTTTTAATTTCATAAGTTTCCAATTAAACAAATAGCAAAGGTAAATACAAAATACAAATTTCCATATTTTTCGGGTAGTATTCCTTACACTGAAACATTGTTATTTCCATATATCCACAGTTGTTAGGTTTCATATGTAAACATTTTATATAACTTTTAACTTTTAATATCACCATAAGGCGAAACCGGTCAAAAAATTGTATTATGGAAACTTATAAAATTATAAAAATCTCATAAGAAGAAACCGATCAGGTGTAAACATAATTAAAACAATGGAATAAGTACAAGTAAGTTTGATTCTAAATTGTCATTATTTTAAGAATGATTAAAGAAGAGACAGTAGACCTGAGCATTTGATATGAATTCCTGTTTGATATCTCCACGCATTCCTGAGAAAAAGGGTCTTGACAGACAGGCAGATCATCAAAGTAATCCTATAAGGGTTCTGATTTTTTTCTTTTTTAGGTACGGAGCCCTAAAAATACTTTGATGACTAAAAAATCCTCAGGAAACAAAACAGAACATATAGAAGTATCTTCTTATAATTCATTTTACCAATACTTAACTCTACGTACCTTTTTATTTTTATTTTTTCATAACACAAAGTTTTGCCATCTAGTGAAGAATAAATTTATTCATATTTTAATATGACTCTGAGATTTTTCTAGAACTGTTTTAAGAAATTAGCTATTACAATTACTTTAAATGTAATGTAATGCCATTCATGGTACCTAAACGTATATCTCAGTAGTTAACATGATAAAATACAACACTTTTCTTTTACTTCTTTATACTGAAAAAAATAAAAGGATGTGCGTTTTTCGATACAGTTCTAGAAGATTAACGTTGAAAATCTACAATCATGAGCCGCCTCAACTTTGATGACGTCGGGGTTATTTGGGTTGTATGTAGAGCACGCACTAATATGTGACCGACCAAAATGTGGACCAGAAATTTCATCAATAAATTATACAAAGATTTTATATCTTTATTTTTCGTTGTCCTTGTTCGTATCTGCTTTAGGTTTATAAATGTTCCTCCACAACTGTAGTCCCACGTTGTCGTCGTGTGGGGGCTTGCGTGGGTCAATGATCTCAGGGGCTATGCCGGTAGAGCCACTCATGCTGGATTGGCCTAGAGGAAGACTCCAGACAAAACAGGATACCAGACGGAGTCTGATCACAAACTGCCGTGAAGCGCACTCTAAGCGTCCCTCTGATCGAGCAGAGGGCGTATTGGAGTGCGAAGGGTGGGTCAGCCCACTGTTAATTTAGGGGCTGACAGGCACTAGTGCCACCATCAGTGAGATAGGGATAGCCACCTTGTCGATTTCGTAACCAACAGGGGCTCAACAACGACCTGACCGGTGGCTCCAGGAGGGTACGCTGAGAACCTGCTGGCCGGAGAGCTTGCCTTGATTGGCCGACCTATGACAAGGACAGCCTATAACATCTGAGAGCTAAGTCGTAAAAACTTGTGGACACCGGGCGACCTCCACAGTATATAGGCTTTTCCGGGTGCAGGGGGCACCGCCCGGATGGACCTTGTTTCCCCCATAATCATATATAAGATAAGTTATGGATGCTGAAAACCAATTTAAAAATAAAAATGACGATGGGTCAGTTCTGGCGGAGGAGAGGATGGAGACGATAGATACGTCTGTGGGAAACGGCAACGAAAGCCGAGGAAGCTCGTGCGCCTCTTCCAAATTTTGTAGGAAGCGCTCACGCGTGCTTTCACGCGGGAAGGAAAAGAATGCCTTCTCAGGCGATAAGAAGATGCCGGCCGCAAAGATGCCGACAGTAAGATAAAGATTGTTGCGCGGAGGTGGGTGAGGCACCTGCTCATCTGCCGCAGCGCAATCAAAGGGGTCGCTTCTTGCGTCCCTCTGCGCTGGTTCGGGCGGTCCGACAGGATCTGGACTGTAGTGTTCCTGTGCTCCCCTCTTTGAAGTCTCGAGGGAAGTATAACACCTCACTCCTCTCGCTGATGAGATGTGGTCCGCAGCAGCGGGCTGGCACCAGTCGGGGATTGCGGATGCCTTTTAAGTTCTCGTGATCCCTGCCGAAGCTGAGAGACGGAACACCGGGGGGTTTTAGTCAGTAAAAGTCTGACAGACCACTTCACCCTCTTCCCAGTGTGGAGGACATGCATGAGGATTTCCCCCCGTTAAAAAAAAAGTTTATAAATGTTAAGTGGAACGAGATTATTTTTTGGTTCTGATAAATAAATCGATAATCTAAATATTTGTTTACGACCAATATTTTCATGTTTAAATATTCAGCAATTAATGAGATAAACCATATATTTTATCGTATTTATTGCCGAATATTTATGGAATAAATCATATGGTTGTCATATTATCACGACAAAAAACTAAATTTGTAACTCAAATCCAGATTATTTTATCAGTGGACTGTAAAGGCTATTGTTGATAGTGATGAATAATATTATTACATTAATTTACTGGTTGAAAAAATATTGGTTTACTGGAAGTCTCAAGTTTTCTCATCAGATATACTCAAAAACGGGCGTCTAATTAAAATACATAAAATAAAGTTCCAAGTGTTCTACTTGTGGTTACAACTTTGTTCTACGGAGTAATAAATGTGACCATGCTTCTTGTTTCTCCCCTACTACGGTAAGGTAACCACACAGCTTCTATTTTACTAAGCTAAAGAAAAAAAAGTTGTATTTTGTAGAGTGAGTAATATTTTTAATTGCGTTTAAAAAAACGGCTGTTAATGCATTTCGAGGCTTAGGTACCGGCCGTATGTTAAGGATTTATGCATTTATATAGCCCATCAAAATAATCACAATTTTCATGAAAATCTGATTAGCATTTTCATAGCCCTACAAATATAAAAATTAAATTAAATGCGAAAGTTTGTAATGATATATGGACATTTGTTACTCTTTCATTTTCTCACACTTAAAAATACTGAATTGATTTATAAGAAAGTTTATAATAGTATCTCATATATCAGAATAACCTCTAGACAACATTTTATAACACCCACGTGGGTAGAGCCACGGATAAAGCTATATATGTGAACTTAGACTGTTCCATAATTTAGGTATCCTATATATTATACTACTTAGATCAAGCAGCTTCTAACCTCATTATGTAATATTAAAAAATAAAAAACTTAATAGCAATATTTAAATAGAGAATACTACTAAAACAGGAACTGCATCAAAGGAATATAAAGAATCCAAAACTAAAGTGCCTTAAAAGACGGAATGGAGCATAGGATAGGTGCAACTTGTCCCACGTAACGTTCTGAAATGCTACAATGGTGCTAATTTTGTTATGGATCTGACTAAACTAAAATTCACTAATATTTGTATTGGATTAAATAATTTCAATTGTGTACAGTCCATTTTGACAGGTTTCGTACCCAAGGATTACCCCTTGGCTACGAAACCTGTCAAATGACGGAATGGAGCATAGAATAGGTGCAACATGTCCCACGTAACGTTCTGAAATGCTACAATGGTGCTAATTTTGTTGTTAATCTCACTAAACTGATATTTGTCGTTGGATTAAATAATTTCAATTGTGTACAGTCCATTTTGACAGGTCTCGTACCCAAGGGGTAAAGCGGCCCTATTACTAAAACTTCGCTGTCTGTCCGTCCGTATTTCACCTGGCTGTATCTCATGAACCGTGATAGTTAGACAGTTGTTAAAACACGTAATATAATACATATTTAAGGGGACTCGTTTTCGCTCGATTTTGATAACAGCAAGAAGTAGACCCTTGAAAGGTATAGATAATGGTACGGAATCCTTCCGGATCGCACTTTGCCGATTTGTTTGATATCTCAAATCTTAGCTGTCACTATTTTTAGTTCAGTACCAAATACACGTTAATCAAAGATACACACTTGTTTATTACTTGAAAAATTAAAATTTGTTAAATTACTCAACTTATGCTATAATTTTTCTTTTGCTACTCTTGTGTTGAACGTTAAAACCGTGTAACGTGTGACGTAAAACTTGACGAGTCGCACTAAAACTATGCACTAAATACATGCCGACTAAACTAAACCTACTCTTAATGTTAAAATCAAGTTAATTTTGTGGTGTCATTGTTATGATCGTATAGTAATCGTCATTTAAATGATTTTAGCTCTTATCAGTTCGTTGGAAAGGTAATTGGAAGGGTGCAATTTTCGATAGTGGTTTGTTATGGGTTATTGGTTGATTATGGTAACTACTAAACAATCGTGTGTCTCCGATCAGCTTTGATTTGTTACTGAGCTGAATATGTATAGGGAAAACTAAGGTTTGAGATATCGAAAATCTAATTTTTTTAGAGAATTTTAGTTAAGTGATTGATGGCAAAAAAATAATAAGTACCATTATTTATCGAGATGAACATTAAACTGGTCCCCTTTTGTTTTGTGTTGTTGTTGTCAAATAAATAGTTTTCTTTTAAACAAAAATGCTTAAGAATAACATGACAAGGAAAAAGGAAGCAAAAAGGAAGTGGAAATTTCTTAGTATATATTTTTAGGATTGTAAAAGGTAAGCCTATTGAGTTACTGTGCGGAGCTTTGAACCTTGATTAAAAGTTGAAGGTTATCAATTGTACAAACCACAGGAAATGCTATTTATTTTTGTAAAAATATATTATGTACGTTATTTCAAGCATTTTAAATTTTCAGGAAATTTTATTTTTAATTTATTTTACTAACTAGATAGTAAATGTAGATTTATACTCAGTAGCATGTACAGTTAAAAAGAGAAAAAAAACCATTTGAACTAAAAGTGTCTACACTTACCCCTTAGTTGTAAAAGTTAAATAACAATTAAAATGGTTTGCATTTGCATCTTACATAATATAACCACAATTTTACAAATTCGTGGTCACTATAAAAGGCAGACACGTAGTTTATCTTTTAATGTAACACTGTGTTTGGCTGAGACATTATTCGTTGAAACTGTACAACTTCAATCGTGTGTTCTGTGCGACTAACATAGTTTTAGGCCGTCGTAGATTTTACTTTAGTGTATCAATTTTGTATCAATTTAGTGTATCAATTTTGTATCAATTTAGTGTATCAATTTTGTTAATGAACTGAGCTCTATAAATCTTTCTCTAACAGCTAATACAAGAAGGTTTCAATTTATAATATTTTCCGATGCTTTTCTAAAACTGATTTTCTTAAAAAAAATTATGACTGTTTGGTTGGATAACAGATATAGGGGTGACCACGAACTCGGAGGTCGGATACACAGTGGATAGATATCTGAAAAAAAAACTTTATAAGATCTTACAAAATAAATGGACCTCGTCGAAAGTTGAGTTAAATAAATGGTATTTTTAACTCCAAAGATTCAACTGTTTGATTTAACTTGAGGGAGCTCATGAAGCCAAACAGCGTTCGTTAAATCCCTTTATTTAAAGATTTTTTATAATAAGAGACAATATTTGACATAATTTGAGAATACATTTTTAATTTATCTTACGATATTATCAGCGTTGAACGGTTTAAAAAAATATTGAGGTAATATTATTTTATATTTGCTTAAAAAAGAGTTTTTGAAGACATTCAAAACAGTAGCAAAATAAATAACACGTGGTATGAAACTTTGTTATAGTCTGAGATTTCATTTGTTTTATTACAATCTAAAGAGATTGTTGTGCTACAATGTAAGCTTGCAGAAACAAAACCTTCTATTTATTAGAATTCGTAACAGCTTATAAACCTAAGAAAAGGTACTTCAGTGAAGGAGAACAGAAATATTTATCTTTAGCGTCTTTCATACATCCATCCTGCTCGTTTATTTAAAGTAAAAAGTTAAACTATTCGGAAAATAATCGTGTTAATCTGTAGGCGCTTATGCCTCGCGCATTGATCTTTTTTAGGGTTCCATACCCAAAGATTCTGTCCGTCCGTCTGTCGCCTTGTTGTATCTTATGAACCAAGATGTCTAGTCACAGCTGAAATTTTCAAAGATAATTTATTTCTATTGCCGCTGTAATAACAATTAACACTAAAAAACAGAATAAAATAAGTATTTAAGGGCAGTCACATACAACAACCGTGATTTTTGTTGTTTGCTCGATATTGACAACAGCAACTAGTAGACGCTTGAAATACATAGATAATATTTCTTTTCCCCTCTATGCTAAAAAACAATATTTTAAAACTTCCACAACCTGCAAAGCATTAAACTAAAGATTTAAAAATCTTTTGTATCTGTTCATTTGACTTTTCAAAAGTTATAAATTAACTGATTGTTTGACACACAACAACTGACCTTTTATTTATGGAATCTTTAGCACTAACAAAAACAGAATAAAATAGGATAAAAAAAAAATTGGATATTGTACTGGCTGTGCTATTTATCAAGAAATTAAACTTTTAAATACTGTATGTATTATATAATTTAGTGACTCGGCACTATGTTGACATGCTAAGGTTTTGTAAATCATATTCTTTGAGCAATTAAGTAAATATAAATGAAATATTCTTCTGTACTATAAGTAGTATTCTAAGAAAGTGTTTTTGTAAAGTAACTTTATAAAAATTTGATGAAAATATAATTTTGACTCTTGATAAACTTATGAATTTATTTCTGTTTTTGACTTGTTCTGTTAAAGTAATTCCATTGAAAAAACATCACATAATTCAAATATTTTTACATTTGCATTAATAATTTTAGATAGGTAGTAACTTCATATTGGTGATATTATATTGATAATACTGCAGTGATTTATAAAGTACCTTATTTACTGAATAACATATTGCACTTCTCACCACCAATATTTTGATTTTGGTCTTGTGATTTAAGCCCTTATATCTCCTAAGCTAAGCACTATCATTTAATCCGATTTCTGCAGATGTCTTTCATTTAAGAGCAATTTTTCTTACAAGCTTTAGAATCTTGGTAGAAAAACTAATTATACATAGACCAAGCCAGTTTGTGTCGTGTGTTTTCACTAAAAACTCTATTATTCTACTAAATTTTGAATCTATCAATCAACAACCCATAATGTCCCACTGCTGGGCTCGGGTCTCCTCTCAGGAGAGGGATAAGGCCATACATCCCCAGGCTGGGAAATTGCGGGGTGGGGACTGGCAAGACAACGTTGTGGCTACGTAAATCTTGCCGTTGGATGTTTTTAAGCCGCCCGAAGGCCTCCAACTAAGTTTCACGACTGTTATCGTATGACAACAACCGGGACCGACTACTTAACGTGACCTCCGAATCACGGAGACGCTCATGGTAACATGCCACCAGCGGTCACCCATCCAGGTACGGACCGCACCGCCGTTGCTTGCCCTCGGTGATTGTTTCTAATCATCGAGTGCAACTGAGCCATGAGCACCTTTTTAATCTGAGAGTTCAGTATCTAGAAATTACCATGGTCGTATATCTGAATGGGTGAGGGTTATTAGATTCAATAAATAAAGGTTCAAAAGTAATTAAATTTATATTGTTGACTATAGTTAATACACAGTACAAAGAAAAGAGAATATATATTTCAAAGTCAATTTAATTTGGTTGAGTCTGTACTTGACAAATATTAACAGGACAGTGTATCTAAATTCATTGATTTCAATTCTTTTCACAAAAAAAGAACATCATCTCCCTACCCTTTTCAGAACTTTAATTAGGTTCGGTGTAGTTAATTTTCTTATTCCATTCTTCTCTATCAGTCCTCAGTTCACTGCTTACTTCCACCCTGGCCATGTCCTCTTTTACACAGTCAATCCATCTTTCTTTGGTCGTCCAATACTCTTATATGCCTCGAATTCCATACTTAAAACTTGTTTAACGACATTTTGTTCATCTCTTCGAATTATAAGTCCATACCAGAATAACCTATTGCTCCTCAACTTTTCAAACAGATTTCGACTTTTTGTACTTTCCTCTATCACTTTTCCCTCGATAATCATCCGGGATTACCTCTTAAAGCAGAAACTTATTGAAGAATAAAGTCCTCTTTCAGTATCTTCCACACTTCAACTATTATACCATCGGGCCCAGAGCTTTTTCATTTTTGAAACTTCGTACTGCCGTTATGACTTTATCTATACTGATGTCATTAAGGGTGAGGAAATTTGATTATCGGAAGCCTCACGACTCGAATGAGGAAACGGAATACAGACTGCGGTAACTCAGAGAGACCGGGATCGCATTACCGTCTGTATGTCCTGTGATTTGGTGATATCGTGTGGACAGGGACATCTTCTGACCTAAGACACATAAAAGAAAGAAAAAAGAACATACAATTGAAATTAACATTTCATTTAAAATATGTCTAAATTTGTGTTAGACGATAAGTCCACTACGAACACCATTCAACATTTTTCAACTTCCAGTATAAAAGCGAAGCGAAACGCAAATCAGCTAAGCCGTATTAAAGTACTAGCAAGATTAGCACTTGGAGAAACGTACACAATATAAGTACTTAACAATCTACTTCTCGACTTAACATCCTTGAAATAAGAAGTTGCGATTTCTGTTTTGCCTACTACTAAATTGGCACACTTAAATACTTAATTTTTGTTTTCTATATAAATACTATTGACTTTTTGCATGAAAAACTACATATTTTTAATGAATTTCGTTCGATGGATAGGAGTGGAAAGATATACCACAGAGAAAGAAACTATACCTACCTCTAAAGATGAAAGTGAGGGATCGTAATGGTAGGATAGAAACGACCATACCCATAACGGTTTTACGTGCTTCGCAAGCCTTTATTTATTTTTGTTTTACAAATTAGTAGATCCACCGGCTGAGCCTTGATCATGTGGGACCACAACAGCGTACAAAAAGCAAGTACATACATCCCTGGAATCCTTAGAATTTCAATATGACTCCTCCATTTACATGCGAATAACATCTACTCCCTATTACACTGTCATGTAATTGACTCGCATCTTATAAAGGTGCACTGATATAAAAAAAAGAGTGTTAACACATTTTAATAAATGGTTTTCATATTTTAAATTAGGTAGAGAATGTTTTGTAATAACCAGACTATTAATAACTTAACATGTTTAATATATGTCATTTGTTTGTTTGTTTTATTGTTGTTTTAAAAAGACAAATCCCGCATTTTATATAAATTCTGTGTTGCGGGGTCTCTTTCTAAGGAAAAAGTCTTCACTGCCTATCATATGGATTGTTTTAGAGGCTCCAAATTATCATGGCGTTTAGAGCAAACCTTACTCTCTAAAACTGATAATAAATCATAATCCAGTGGATTAAGATCAGGACTAGACGACGGCCATTCCTGGTTATTATTGAACATGTTGTTGTTAAGGGGCTTAACTGTCTTCTCAAGAATGGTCATTTGATACACGTGCCGATGTTTTGATACCTTTTCACAAAGATATGGCTCAGTCACTCCTTCATAGCTAACACCATTATTTACCAAATAGCAAATATTACAAATAGCATAAATTGTTTAATGTATAAACAATTTATACTATTTATACTTACAAGTTAATTTAAATTCATGTTTTCAATAACAAAATTAGAAACAAAGCTAAACTTGCCATATAGGCTAGTAGTAGGAAAAAACTTCTTCAACATTCTTGTTAATAAATTAAAAGTAGCTTAGCTGACTCATGCACTACGGTGTAACAAGCAGTCGTCTTAAAACCTAGCAGAAGGAAATCCCAAAAGACTGGCGGGTTATGTGCAATCCGTCCCGACGTATATTCCAGCTTTTTATTTTCAAGCTAAATGTCGGATGAGGTTTGTAATATTATATATGTAAAGTGGAAACATAAAACATTACTACCAAGTTCCACCGTAATGTTTGGAGATAAATTACACCAAAGTACAGAACGAAAATCATCGTTCTTATCACACAATATTTGCGGGTATTAGCAGCCAGGATTACTTGAGAACACCTAATGAAATATTTGTTATAAATATTTATAAAGCTATTTATAGTTACGTTATGTGAACAAGAGTATTTTATATGGTATTAGGGGCATACGAACAGACCTATCGCCTGATGGTAAGCGATTACCTCCGCCCATGGACACCCATAACACCAGAGGTGTCACAAGTGCGTTGCCGACCTTTGGGGGATGGAAAGGGGGGGGGGGGGGATAGGGGGGTAGGATTGGGGTATGGGCCTCCGGTATCGTCACTCACTCGATGAAGCACAGTTTTTCTGTGAGACTGTGGTATCACTCCAGTTGAGCCGACCCATATATGCTGAAGCGTGGCTCTCCCATGGTATTAAACTTTGTTGGTAGTCCAACGGTAGTAAGCGTTGTTTACTTGTCGATTACTGCTCAAGAGTAGTAGCCGACAAGTAAACAACGCACAATAACCATATTCCTTTATTTTTTCAGCAAAAGGTTTCTTTGTATTTGTACTAAAATGAACACAAATATTACTATATGCTATATGCTACTACAAATATGAAATATTACTTTAATCCAAAATAAATAACGTAAGACACTTCACTTCATACATTTCAATGTTTACATAATTCCACCCTAATTTAAAAACTTATGTAGAAACTCTTTGCAAAGAAGAAGTAACTTGAAGAAAACTTTGAATCAAATTATAAAATTCAATGCTGTATTATGTGTAATGTGGCTTCTATGTGCCATTGATGTTTTATGTAAACCATCCATCATTGAAATAATTATGTGCTCGGCAGGATGATCACAGAAAGTATGTCATATTATTGCAGTTAGAAGTTGGCCCTTTTCCTTTTCTTATAGAAAAGAGATATTGCTTTAATTGTTTAATTAGTAGATTCTTCTTGAATCTTACAGTTAAGTGTTTTATCATTGAAAGTTAATTTCAGATGGTAAGCACCAACATACCCAAGTTTCGAAACCACAACCACTCCACTCCACAATTTAGCGTATTTCCTTATTGATGTAGCAGTTTTTTCTTTAAATAATAATGCGCTACAATTTTATTATAATTTATTCAGCAGGCTTCACTATTTCAGCCTCCTCAATTATCTCAAAAAAAAATGTGAACAGTAACATCGGGCGTTGTTCTTAAATAATTTCTACCGTTTTGCATTATTCATAAGTATCCCTAATAACAAACTCTGTGGAGGCGTACTCATCATTTTTATTAGCTTCACAGGCTCTTCAATATCCTGTTTAAAATAAATGTAAAGTATGAATTGTGGCGACAGATCTGAACACATGTTATTTTTTGATGTTTGGAATATTATGGAAAAATATTATAATACGTGCTTTGGTGATAATTTATTATAGCCTCGAATCTGATTTTTACAATTTATTTATATTTACATGTATTAAAATATGTACTTTCAGGGTATTTTTTACCTTTGTTCTGTGTGTAATTGACACCATCCAAAGGCAGGCTGGTAGAGAATGCCTTGGGCATTAAGCCCACCGTTGTACATGTGTGCATGAAGTTTTAAAATAAAATAAAATAAATAAATAATTCACATGAAAAATGTAAGTGTTTAGAAATATTTAAGTATGTTTATCAACAGTTTGATCATTATAGTACAGACTCTGCCTTCGGTGACTAGGAAGGATCTGAGTCCCGCTTGTCATCACTGCGATTGCAGTGAGGACTCGGCGCAGCACACGCTGGCGGTTTGCTCCGCCAGGGCGAGGCAACGTTGGGCCCTCACCGCAGTTATCGGAAAAGATATCTTGCTACTAGCCGTCATACGCTCTATGCCCGGTAGCAAAACCTGTTTTACCGCGGTTATAGCGGTATAGGGCCGCATGTGCCATTACTTATCAGCCGCGAGGTCGTGACATACGCATGTGCCCTACTAGAGAATTTATTGGCAGACAGTGCCCACGTCAGTAGCTGCAGGCACTGAAAGGGGTCCGGAATAACATCAGCTCCCGGATCCCTCCCATTTCACGCGCAGAGTGGCATATCGTTTGGCTTCGATAACAACAAAAACAAAGTCTTTAAGAACTGGACCAAATTGAAATGGGGCTACACACCACTAGCTTTCAAACAAAAAAAGAATCTGCAAAATCGGTTGACACAGTCTAAAGTCCTGAGATAATAATATATTTAATAATAACATTAAACATGCCGTAGAATTTCCTTTCTTCAAGTCATTTATAACGTAATAAATATTGCCTGTCATAATTTTCATTAGGTTTCTCTTAGTACGAAACTCTAAAAAAGCGACAGCGCTAATGGTAATACAGCGATTAAAATTGAAATGAATATATTATTTCCCAGCGGGAGGATACCCTATTATTTTACGAAGCTTTGATATTCTCTTCAGAGGGACAAAACATCATGTTTTTGTTAAAGATAAGGTTCGAGAGAGTAACTTAGTTTATCACACTACATGTTGATGACACAGGGTTAACGAAATACAATAAAGGGCAAGTGTGTTTCTGATTTTGCTTTTTTTATGGATTAATAGCAACTATGATTAGGTCAGCCGGCTCGTTTAAACGTTATATTTAAAAATACAATTCCTTGTGTGTTCCCTATTATCATTTTTGATTTAAAAAGAAAACTTCACAAGCACTTCCAAATTCAATTAAGGGTAAGAGATGACGGTTGTATTGAAATTGCAAGGTTAGAAATACGAAATAATTACAGGAGTGAAACCACGAACTAGATCTATGATCGAGTTACAATACTTGACAAACTAACTGTGCTTTCAAAATTTAGATTTAATGGATTTATAATTATTGATATGGTTACATGAACGTCAAGTGCTCCATGCACAAGGAGGATTTGACTTAATATATAACGCTGGCCAGGCGAATTGGTACACGGTTGGATTCAAGTTTTCCTTCCTTTTTGCTGTAATATTGTCCTACCCACTTTGCTCCCTTAGTCACCACTTACGCTCTTACGCTTTTACTAAGTTATCGTTACACCCATGGGATAAATTTACACACATGGAATTTACACACACTCTTAATTTTTAATCCGTTACCACACGGAGGTGTTAGTGATGCGGTCAATATGTTTTATACTAAAAACTTTGGATTCCCTGATGTTTCGGCCAGATTACACTTGTGGTTTTAGAGATAAGGAACTGGGATCTAAATTTTCTCGTATTTCCGACATGATAATTAACTCTATTATAATATTATTCAGTGGATTTCAGTGGAACATTTTCCTTACATAACAATCTGTTAATTTAGCTTTATAAGTAAAGTTATTGACGTGTATAATTATTACAATAATTAAGCGCTCTGGGCCTGTTTAAATGTTCGAAAATTGAGATTAAAAGGTGAAAGTACTTTGAGGTAGCGTAGCGATTTAGTTTTAATTTTAAACTCATGTAATGTTTATTTAAAGGAATATGTATTAAGAAGTTATTTTATATGCCATACACATGTGTGCTATGTATGTGAGGTTAAGTCACTCATGTTAATGATTCAAGTTTCTATGTGTAAGAGCACATTCTAAACTACCGACAGATCCTTATAAAATAGTCCCAAACAAAATTAAGTAGGAGTCATGATAGTATACCATACTACTATAGTCAAAAATTTTAAAATTCACATATTTGAGATTGTAATGAAATAAAATCAATTTATGTTTTATTTTTTTTATGTAGTAAAGTAAGGGGGCAAACGAGCAGACGTATCACCTAATGGTAAGCGATTACCGCCGCCCATGGACACCCACAACACTAGAGGTGACAACTGCATTGCTGGCCTTTGGGGCATGGGGAGGGGGGAGGGATTCGGGTTTGGGCCTGCGGTATCCTCACTCACTCGTTGTAACACAGCACAAGCGCTGTTTTACATTGGTTTTCTGTGAGGCCGTGGTTACATATCGGCCGATGAGGCCCATTGTCGCGGTGTGGCTCTCCCACAGTAGAATCTAAAACATGTTCTGTGATCAATTTTTCAGGCATATAAAATACTAAAAGATTATGTAGATCTCTGTCTGTAATTTGTTTTGTGAAACGATTAATAAAAACGCACTATTCAGTTTTCCTCAGGCTCCAGGTTAAAGTTACAGATATTAGATATGAATTCTGCTGCAACTATCGGAATGTGTTGGATAAAATGGCGCCTTGTGAATAATCAACTATCTTAAATATATACATTGGTTAATATTTTTTCCCATGTTCTGCGGATACTATTGTGGAGGAACGGGTGTGATGTATCTCCAACACAAAGGGAGGATTCTCCGACAAGGCGAAGTGATCATGCCTTGCGGGCCACTGCCCAACGGTTAATGTTGGGAAATTGCATATGACGGCAGTCGTACTGTATTCCAGCTGCGAGAGACGGCGACTGGATGACGCTAGTGGAACGTGCACCGGACGCACCATTTGAAAAATTATTTAATCGATTTAATTTTATATCGATTATTTGGCTCTAAACACTTGGATTCAAACTAGTAAAATATTGTGACGTTACCCCTCCCCAAGCGACCGCCTTTATAACGAGCTGCGCTGTTGCAACGGCACGCATTTCGAACGATTGCGTCCTGGAGTACGGACCACTGTCTCTCTACAGTCAGTCAGTCTGCACGATTATTGGATGTGGAACGTTATCTCTGATAATTAGTACTATGTTTATTGCGGTGGGAACGTGGACCACTGTCCCTGACAGTCAGTACTAATGTTTGAGTCTAGCCCGACACATATATATATGAATCGGCGCAAGAACTTCTATTGCGCGATGCAGGATTGGTAGCTTCTTCTTACTCCGTAATTTAGTTTAAATTCGGTAGATGGCACTGTAGTGTATTTCTATTTTGCGTTGAATGTGGAAGTCTCCACTCTATCATTATTTTATATTTGGGGCAATCTCTGCCTAAGCTCGTGCATTATACATACGAAATGTGGTATAATTTTTGTTCCATCCGCTTACTCTTTTTTCATCATTTGACATTACGGTCTTGTATGGCTCTCTACATCCCCTAAGTTTATTAAGTACACATTTATACAAGAAATTAATCCAAGTTTTGATAAAATGCTTTTATAGAACTCACAATTTTCACTAGATTTACTTAAAAAGCCCAGAAATAATAAAACTCCAAAGGCCTTCTTAAAAAAAACACATTAATACAGTCTATAACATATTTAGTTTGTACTCAATACCTCAAAAACAACAAATATCATTAAAACTATATAATCACATTTTTTAAAAATTAACGCGCTTAGAATAGGTTTAAAGTACATACGTTTGACCCACCGTGACCTTAGTTAGTTCAGTCTTTGATTAGTTCAGTGGTATTCGCTGACTGCGACTATATGTAGAGTGAAGTAAGAGGATCTCCATTACTTTATATTATTGGAAGAACTGGATCAAAACTAAACTGACAATCACTAGTTCAGTTTCGTCTCATTTAATTAAATTTGATTTGAATGTCATAATAATAAGAGCACGCTTTAATGACGAAATGATAATGAAAAGATAATGAAAAGTTAGTATTATAGTAACGAAATTTTTTACCTTTTCTACATTATTTGAGATATATATATATTTTATTGGTAATATAGGATTTTATTAGTTATAATACCATAGCATTTTAAATTTAATTCCCAAAAAAAAGTGATTCAATTTTCAAATACCGTGAACAAAACCTATACGTTGCCAAGGCATTGTGGAATATTTTGTTTAAAACGTTCATAAAACTGCTTTGAACTCGATTTTCAGGAAATGAGATTTAGGTGTCGTTTATCGTCAAATTAACCTGTCATGACTTGATTATTTTGTATGAAAAATGTCGCAGGGCTACATTTGACTTTACTACAAGTTTGATTATTCAAGCTGGATTTTTTAATTAACCTTATTTCAACTACCTTTCAATATGTTTTACTAAAATATTGGACTCTTTGTAACTGGAGCTAACATGTATTACAGTGAAATTTAGGCAGAAGTATTGTAAATATTGTCCTGCGGAATGATAAGCTGACGACTTGAGGGAAATGGTTGACAGGATGGTTGGCGACTTGATAGCGGTAGGCTGATAATGATGATGATAAAATTGTTGAATTAAATTTACTTCATTGTTAGTCAATTCTTTTATATATTATGACATGTCTTCAAAATATTTAACAACTCATAATGTCTCATTGCTAGGCTCGGGTCTCCTCTCAGGAGAGGGATAAAGCTCTACGTCTCCACACTGGCCATGTGCGGGTCGGGGATTAAAATGCACTGGGTTAATATAATTCTAAAAACAACAGCACTTAATCAAAACAACAACATACTAAATCACTGTTATGTGTTAAAAATTCTAATGAATATAGTTTTCAGTATGTTTCATTACATAAATTAATTCATCGCTGAACAGTTTTGGCTTTAGGCCAAAATGTAAGGTCACCCTTCATTTAGGCTTTTCTGTCGCAGTAGCGGTACCGAGAGGCTATTATATGTTACCGGTTCAGTAAGCCCCTGCTGTCGTATTAATTTAAATACAACGTATAGTTTCCAGCTTCAGCTCTAATAAACTTAGCCGTTGAACTAATAAATGGTAACTGGATGCACACATTTTTTATTTTTTATTTAGGCTTCGACCTATTTTGATCGACTTCAAAACAGGAGGAGGCTATCAATAAGATTGTTTTTTTTATCTCATAACTTTCGACTGGGTGAACCGATGTTGATGGTTCTTTTTTATTTGAAAGCTCGTATTTCCTGCGTAGTCCCATTTAAATGGTCCAGTCCTTGAACCGGTCTGGATCCGGTTTTATTTTGTTAAACTTTTTGATTATATGGAAAACCATTGTCAAAGTGAACAAACACTTAAAATGTTGTAGTGGTAACTCAAGAAAAAATAGAAAGTGAGATAATTTCTCCCTTCAAATTAACTAAACCTACAAGGACATAAAGTTTCTTTACCTTCGAAATCACATTTCAATTATTTTTAAACATATTGAGAGCTAGGTTTCGATGATATCTTCGTTCAGACAAGTTTTTACATATAACTCTAAGAAAATATAAAAATCATGTGATTTTTTAAGTCTCATATTAACCGACTTATTTTACAAATCTACCAGTGCAAGGTTTTATCTTTGATCAAATCTGAACTACGCTTGGCAGATGATAAAATTTATTGTAAACAAAATATAATAGAAAATAGTATTTAATTAGGTTCATAGTAATTAATTTATAGAAGTAAAAATTTAGACAATTTTAATTAATTACAAACACAATTACTATACTAGGAAATAATAATAAAAAAGAAAAAAAGAAACCACAATATTTACATACAAGCGTCAATAAATCCCTCTGCATCAATTCCTACTGGTAGCATTCCCTAAAGGCTGACAGCATTGCCACGTTGATGGAAATGCTAATTCTCTGCGCTAAAAAAGGCAGGCCTTCTGGTCACGAGAAGTCAACCAGCTGCTTAGTTAGTAGTTTAAGCATAGCGTGAGCACTCGGACCCCATAAACTTAGCGTCGACACCCCAATTGGTTCAGAAATATAATTACCTATTAAATTTTGGTATTTACGCCGTTTGAGGCTTTCCATAGAAGCAGCAGCAGCGCCGGCGTAACCAGCTGTACTTAAAAGAAGAGATGGCGCGAGTGTGTCGAAGCAAGTTGCGTCATGCATAGCATGGCAGTAACGACATAGTATCCGGTCTCTTGTCATTGTCTCATATCACACCATTTGGTTCACGTACAGCTGGAACGCCGGCAAAAACAAGAGCATGAGGGATAATGTGAGTGGGTGTGGGTCCATGGGCGGCGGTAATCGCTTACTATCAGGCTATATGTCTGCTCGTTTGCCTATTATACCATCAAAAAAACATGTCGTTAAAATTGGCATGTCAAGATATTGCTAGGGCTTCTGCTACTAGAAAGGCTATAATATCCGAGACTGTCAACAACTTCTCCACGATGACAGAAATGCGGAGAAACACATGGAAATGCGCAACAAGGTGCCTATGGATGATGGAAGTGCCTGTATCCATAAACCTAATTCCCTCTCTCCGACAGCCATCCAACGAACAACTCAGCAAGACTGGTTGATGTATCCAGAGGTCTTCTTTGCTTTAAAATACATAGCTGAGCATTCTATTGGCGCTAAGAAAATCTATAAACAGGTAATATAGGACCATTAAAAGCTATCTGCAAAGCATCTATACCAATGCATGACACTCCAGAATCCACCATTGTGATTATAAGAATTTTCCTGGTTAACTCTTCTGTACTATAAGCCAAAGACAGAACTGGAAGGGTGATATCTACAATTTTGCGTACTCCAAGACCATCCATATAAACTAATAGGGATGCTTGGCGTCAGGCTCGATCATTTAAAGTCATATTCAAAACTTTGACGAACGAGTTTTGTAAAAAAAAATTCAACTTTTTCTAAAAGTGTTGAATATTTCTAAAAGAGCAATGACTGAAGTACATATATAAACTTTGGTACAAAAAGACAGTGGCGTATAATTGTAAAAGCCGAATTGATATTATTTTTAGTAAGCGATCCGAAAATTCTCCAAAGTTTTTAATTTTGTCCTCTATGAAAGCCTAAAAGATTGTTGGATATCCAACAAGCATTAGCAAAGAAAATTATAAATGTTAGGGGTTTTAATTTTGTTATGTGTCAATAAAGTGGGGACACTTTTCACATTTATACAATTGAAAGCATTCCTCAGGTCAGGTCTTCAAGAATATCTTCTCTTTCTCGCTATCAAGATATTTGTACAGGGCGTGTATGGCAGCCTCACAACAACCTTTCAAGCCAAAACCAAGTTGCAGTGGTTGGAATTTTTCTGCCTTATCATACTCATTTGTATAAAACCAAATCAGATTAGAAAATATAATTTTAATGAGACCGTAAATGCATCTGATAAAAAATTATTAGTTTATGTGGATCATAAGTAAGACTCATATTTGAAAAATGCTGACGAAAGCGAGGAACTTTGTAGATTTCGTTAAGGTCTGCTTAACTTATGTAAGTACATAAGTTAACCAGACATACATAATATGCAGTTATATTCGATAATTTACTTTCAAATGTATCCTTTTAGCCGACTTCAAAAAAAGAGGTTTTCAATTTGACTGGATTTTTTTTATTGCAATATATGAAGATGTAATGTGGTTGTTGCTTGATAGTAATATAACAACGAATTGATAAGCGATAACATTATAAGTTACTGTTTAAAATCTAATTCGAGTTATAAAAATACGATCATGTTTCTGGATTTCGTGTACTACGGCTTTCTTAAGTTTTTTATTGTCCAGGCTACATGTTCACAACTAACTAATTCGTAAATAGTTAACTAAGCGAGTGAGGTCAGAGTCATTGTCAAGTAAGCAGTTTGATGATGATGATGAATTATTTACTAATAACCTTTAACGTCTATACTATGGCTACCTGATTTCCAAACTTCTTAACCATTCTAACCACTAAAATTTTGAATTTGTCTAATGAAGTGTGGTTCATAGAGTATAAAAATGTTTATATTTAGAGCGAGATTAACAGTTAACTAACAAAAATAAAACTACAAATTACAGCAATCTGCTATGTTAAGTTGAACACCAATCGGAGCTACGTCACTTATGTATAAAGCTCACTTTGTTCGGATATAGTCGACGATCACTTTACTGTTCTTAAGAGCTATAATCGACACTGTTAACAAATAGTGACGTAGCTTCTTATACAAACAGACGCCATGACATCACTGAGCGTTTTCTCATGAATTTTAAACTTGAAATTCAAATCAGAATTTTATTTCTACTAAAACTTTTTTTTTTAGAAAGATAACTGTTTTTGACAATAGGAGATTCTTTCGAATATCATAAAACAGTTTTTCAAAATAGTCATAGTGCTATTTACCGTCATTGACGATGCAGGTCTTACTCCACTTTACCGTTTGCTACTTTAATACAAATGAGGGCGGTGAACAACTGTAACATATACACTTTAAAAAAACCTGCCTGAAGCATTTGTTGAAACTCTGACCAGTCAATGAACTGCAATCAAGCGGTTATTTACCAGTTCAAGATAATTCAATTAAATTAAGTTACAAATCGGTATTTTTTTTATGTAACTTCGTTTGATTTAGAAATTACTTACACTTTAAATAGAGAAGATAACTGGTCCAAAATTTTTTTCCTGTTTTTATTATTATACTCATTTAAATACAACCCAATCAAATTAAAGAAATATTTAAAAAACTAAATAGAATAGAATAAAAAAACGTAGATCTCAAAAATCACATAAGAATCTCATTATAAATCCAATATGTAAAGCCTTTCAAAACTTCTTTTACCGTAATCTCGTTAAAGCTAAATTCTAAATCTTCATCCACAATGTATATTTACAATGTTTTTGTTGAACTTGATAGTTATTGCTTGATTCAACAAAGAAGTAATAGAGTAAATATTAATTTATATTAATATTAATCTCATATCAAACCAACGCATTACTAGGACTGAAAGAAAACAGTTCATTAATCTTTGATTTCGGTATAGTTTATATTTATAATTCAATACTACGATAAGCGTCAAACAATCTGCGGTAGTAAGTGTTTAAGTCGGTTCCTTGTAAATACGTTTATTCCCTTATCTTTGCAACCGGGCGGGACTTCTTTTTGAATTATGCAACAGCTCAGTACCTACTCAAGTTTTAGACCGGTGCTTTTTATTCAAATATTATAAATACAATCTCAATATTGTGTTTTAAATGTCGTCGTTTTATCAAGCACGTTTACTTATTTCACGGTTCGTACGTTTAATGGATTACCAGGCATTTAAGTGACCTGAATTACAAATGGCTCTCATAACCGTAATACTCTAAGCAGATTTGCTTGTAAATGACAAAACTCAAAGCTGCTTAAATATTTTAGGCCTAGTTACAATGAGATAAAAGTTTCTTATTTTCTAGTTTTATATAAATAAACATTAGACCAACGTCCAACAGTGAATCACAATAGGATGGTGATGTACTTAAATTATGTTTTTATAGAATAACTTACATTAAAATGTGTATTATATCTGAAATATTTTTTTTTATTTTGGACAGGGGTAAACCAGCAGACATATAGATTGATGGTAAGCGATTACCACCACCCATTAATACCCGCAACATCAGAGGCATCGCAAGTGCTTTGCCGATATTTTAAAAAGAAATACGCTCTTTACTTGAAAGTTTGAAGGCCATATTGGTTCAGGAATACCGCTGGAGACAGTTTATTCCACAATTTTGAAGTCCGAGGCAGAAAGTTGTGGATTGCCAACCACCTAAATGATGAGGATGAAACTTCAATTGCGTGGGACGATAGCGGAAAGCTGGGGTCAGTTCGAGCAATTTCTCGGAGCACTCCCCATAGTAAAAGTGATAGAAGATGCATAGCAAAACTACATCTCTACGGAGTGACAGAGAGTCTAGCCGAGTTGAAATATCAGTCGACGATTCAAGTCGATGATGATTGTGAGTCGTCTATTTATTATGAGATATGATAGTGTTTTACTGGACCCTAACATAGGCACGACGTTTAGCTCTAAGGCCGCGATCTGGAAATCATCAGAATTACAGAAAGTGTTGTCGAATTTGGTTTTTTGTATAGTAAATATATTTAATTTAATTATGTCTAAGCCGTACATTGCATTTTTATTTCTCAGTCTCTCCTTTCTCATGCAACGATAATAATGGCAATTTTACAATTACATGAAAAAAATGTAAATATTAAGATAACATGGCAATTTTTGTTTTATAAACGCAAATAAAAAAAAACGTTAACATCCATTTCTCGCTTAGCTCACAGGAGACTTAAAATTCCTTGGAACCAGAGCAATTTCCCTGTTTAAATAGTCATTATCATTGAGTTTCTTAAGGCAAACAATGCTTTAACTGCCGTACAGACAGGAAAGTATGGATAAAACCATTTTCAGAGTTTTCTGTTTTTTTTATTCAATCTTTACAAATAAATACACTGGAGTGTCTGTTTGTAATATTTAAATAACCGCTTTTAATGTCTGTATACACGGTACATATTCCAAAATAGCATTTTTTTTTCAATTTTTTTCTGTCTCTCTGTCTATTTGTTCCGGTTAATCTCTGGAAGGGCTGGATCGATTTCAACGCGACTTTCACTGGCAGATAGCTGATAGAATGAGAAGTAACGTTGACCAGCATTGTTCCGCGGCGTAAAGCGTGGTTGTAAAGGTAAAACAATAACTGAAAGTTATGACTCAACTAGTTATTGAAATTTGTGTTTCTGCATCAGTATTTTCACCGCCGTACACTATGACGTATTTGTGTATTTTGAAGTAACAAATTATAACCTATACATTTACTTACATTTATAATTATAAATGGTTACATTTTTAAATGGATGTATGTCCTTTATAGAATCATAAACTATGCATTTGATCATTTCAGGATCTTCAGTAAAGTTTTGTACATGAGCCCACATAGGTTTCTGAGTTGGTACGACCAGCTTTGCCCTGCAGCATTGCCTGCAGTTATTCTTGTACCACGGATAACACCGCGGGGATCAGCTAGTTCACACATAAAAAACAAAATGTTATGAGAATGTGGTGGAAGTATCACAAGAGGTCCTCCACGTCGAGTATTTACCAGTCAAATTGATGATTTTCTCAAGAATGGCCACGTGAAAAACACTAAAGCCGGCGAGCATGCATGCAGCGATTCATGAATATGGATGAAGCAGAGTGGTGTATTAGAACTGTAGTGAGATGAGATTAATTGTCAATGCTCACACCTCTGGATAATAGACACGACGTTATGAATGTAAATAACATTTTAATATTAAAATGAACTTTATTTCTTTCTTTGCCTAGAGTATTTTTTTAACTTCGGTAAAGTGGAAGAATAAGGAAAAAGTTGCTTGCGAAACTTACATTTAAAATTTAAAGTTGGTTTGTGTAGGTACGCTTGAAAAACTCAAAAAGCTATGCAACGCATAGCAGAATAATTATTTTACAATAAATTAAGCTGTTATAAGCCCCCGTTATTTTATTAATTACATGCTGTGAGGCTTTTAGGTACAATGAGAAGATCGCATAAAGGTTTTATTAAAAAAAATATTTGTCATTCAAATTTGAAAATGTAATCGAGTGAAATTGTGATTAAAACTTCTCAAAATAATTCAGACCTTTCTTTTATTTAACATTGATCCCGTGTTAGTTACATTAAGCGTAGAAACGCTGTCTTTGTGTGAACAATTACAGGGTTCCTAAGCGTGTGCTGAAAGAAAAGATTTATTTATGATGTAACAATTCTTGAGGTCAGCTTTGCAGTCTATTTGATTTGAATCCATGTACTAGGCGGTACCTCAACTCTTTAGTGGAAAATAATAATTTTTCGAGAGAAAGTCAAACTGGGTTATGGAAAAAAAATATAGCGCCCCTTTCCTATATTTTTCCTTGTTTTCAACTCTTCTCTTTTTTACTACTTTGGTTTTTTGGTTTTATGGATTAAAATGAAACAAGTACGGATTCTCCATCTACTATCTTAGTTAGCATACTGGCTTCACATTATACATTATTCTTAAACTACACAAACCGTTTGAGAAATATAAAAATAAAACCTTTGAAAAGATCAAACTTCCTTTACGCAATAAATTTGCTTTCAAACGCATCAAAATACATCAAAACTCTCAAAGAACATCTGAAATTTTTCGACAAATAAGGATTAGTATTCCTTCAACGTATATACGTACCCAGATATGAGCCCTTCTATGGTAATGATGTGCTACGTGACGTCATAGAATAAAGTGCTTCTGTTTTTGAAGCGAGGAAATATATTATCGCATTTGATGTAGTTAACGATGTGTGTCGTGTTCCTTAAGTTGAGTATCACAAGATGTATGTGTACAAAAATAAGGTAAGCACTTATGTTCTCATGTATTTCTCTAACGAGATAAAACAGGTCATTCTTACGAGGGACGATAAGGAAGATGAACGAAATGAAAACACACTCACCAGAAATGTAACATATACGTCTAAGCCATGTATGAATTAATACTTTTATCTTAATTCGTAAAGCAAGAACGGCAAGAAGTGACAATCATTAGGCAGTAATAGATTATTTTATGATATATTTACGAGATACGAGGTAAAATTGGATTAAAAAGTATCTTCGTGTGTTGTCAGAATACACCTTACATGGGGTTTCGCCGCTCAGAACTACCCAGAACAACATCATTGCAAAGAGTATGAAAACTCGGAACAAAAATATGTCTATAACAAGTCGTTTGGATTGTGGGATATAGAAGGCTAAAACCTTCTTTTTATAGAAAGCCATATGACTTGTTGTGAAGTGTTAAAGCCTATTGATGTGGGTCAAAGAAAAAATAAATACGTTTAACAAAAACCAGCCTGAAGAAATCTAAAAACCATAAAAATATGGAACCAGTGAACAAGAGAGAGTGAGAAAGTATCTCTCTCTCTCTCTTTATGAGGGATAACACTCTTCATTTAAAGTTTTTAATATCATCAACAACCTATAATGTCCCACTGCTGGGCTTGGGTCTCCTCTCAGGAGAGGATTTCCAATCACCGAGTGAAATTGGGCTTTGAGCGCCTCATTTTTTAAATACAGGATTGATTTAATTAAGCTAACGTAAGTGCTCAAAAGAGAGGCATGGGAGCGCTATACTTTGCCACATACGTACAGAAAATCAATGCAGTTCTATTTAACTGGTCGAGAAGTCAAACATTGCCCGCGTTAGCACGGGAGTGCTCAGAAGAGAGGTGTGGGAGCGCTATACTTTGTCACATTTCCTCTTTAGACACTATGGGACCATCGATGAAAAGACCCGACGAAGTTTTCCTAAAGTTTCTACTTCACGCCTCTGGAGTTTTTCCTTCGAACAGGACAGCATGAAAAATCTTTAAGAGCTCGCTCGATA
Source organism: Hyphantria cunea (assembly GCA_003709505.1). Taxonomy (NCBI): domain Eukaryota; kingdom Metazoa; phylum Arthropoda; class Insecta; order Lepidoptera; family Erebidae; genus Hyphantria; species Hyphantria cunea. Next base: position 686,184 of record PKRV01001405.1, read on the forward strand.
CACCTAGCCGTTAACAGTTCTGTTGTAACGTCATCTTCTCCAGAGGCTTTTCCATTTTTCAGCTGTTCAAGAGCCATCTCAATTTCGTCAGTACTGACTTTTGGTAGATTTGCGGTGAAGTGGCGTCTTAATGTGGCTCTTGAGTCCCATAACTACAGCAACTCTATAATATTGACCATCAGGACACCTGACTTGATATAATTCTCACCTCTACACACACACCTACCCCACAAAAAGAGTTCATATTGATGACTCGATATAGAATTGGTGCGATCTCCACGTTGGCGTCCCTCAAGTCGGCATTCTATCTCCTCTCTAATTCTCTATTTTCATTAACCTCGTCACTCAACAACTTCATCGTCTGTTTCACCGGTATGCTGACGATCTGTAGGTGTGCTCGCAGGTGAGGGTTGAATATATTACGCAAGCTATTGACGAAGTCAACCGGAATTTAAAAGTCATAAAGTTGTGGGCCTTGCAATTTGGACTATCGGTTAACCCTACCAAATGTCAAGCGATCATAGAAGGCAGCAAACGCATAGTGAGTAGACTCGATACTGCGTCAGTCACACCTATCATCTTTAACGGATCAGTCATTTCATTAAGCACGGTAGTCAAAGATCTGGCCTTGATCATTGAGTCTACCTTCGACAAGCCCAAGTTACTCACGTTAGCCAAAAAGTGTCTGGAAACCTGCGAACATTATACCGTCTTAAAAACTTCCTGCCTCCTAAAACCAAAACTACTATTATGCAGCCTATTATGATTCTATCTAGTGACTATGGTGATGTGCATGTTATTTCGACCTGAATACAGATCTCGTTAATAAACCGACCGAGACAGAGACCGTCTTCTCAACAACTGCATTTGATACATCTTTTATCTTCGGAAGTATAACCATGTCTCTGCTTTACGCTCCCAATTGAACTGGATGCCTATTTACCTGCGCCGTAATCAGCGAGCACTTACTTTTCTTTTTTCATGGCTCAACTCACCATTCTGACCTACCTTGCCTTCCTCCGTACTTTCGTTACCTGCGCTCTAACCAGGACAGAAATCTTCGCTCAGTAAATAATTTGCTTCTCTCATATTCATCCCACTACTCTGATTCGTGAACTCTTCATTCTCTTTCCAGGGTGTACTACTCTGGAATGCGCTCCCGCTCGAAGTAAGGATGGCCACAAATCGTTTTATATTCACAATGTAGGTACATGATTTGCTTCTTAACGAAATGGCTGAATCATAGAATCGATAGTACACCTTAAATTCAAGCGATGATAGTGTACGAATTGAATAAAAAATTGTGTATGTGTATGTATATAAGTGTAGAAATGTCATATCATATGTACTTACTAGTATTTATGAAGTATGTATTGTATTCGAATATATTTATTTTAAGTTATTGCATGCAGTCAACTGTCAATTTTCATTTACTACTAATCTGTAATCTATGTGCACCTACCTTATAAAATTTCTCCACCTCCCTAAGGTTGACTGGTAGAGAATGCCTTAGCCATTAAGTCCGCTGATGCATGTATTCGTGCATAAAGTAATAATAAATAAATAAAAATTACTGGAGTGAGTGTACCAATAAATCTATGCCTAGATGGTTGCGAGGATCTGTGCGTCCGGTTATTACAACAAGAGGTCTACATTTTCTGAAGCTGTGTATTTTAAAGTTATCAGCTAATAGGGCATAAGTCATAAGGTTAACAATGGGTAACAAATAAATAACTAAAAACTAGAAGATTTTGATATATCGTACTCTTACGGGGTCGAAGAGCCTTGAGTTAATACAGCTAAGTCGTTATATAACAAGGTCTTATCGCGTTGGTCTGTGAAATTATTGATTAACGCGGTACGTATGCCATCCGAATTTTCAGTAATACTGTGATTTTATCGAGTATACTATTTATTAAGGCTAAATTAATAAATTGATTGCCCACTAAGTCTGGATAAGTTGGTCACATATTTTAGAAAAGGGCGTTAACACATATCTGTTACCGTCGAATTCAGGCACCATACGTAATGCCTTATACACAACGTCGAGCCGCGACATTCTTACGGGTGATTTTGCACTAACCAGCCTTTAACAGCCCAATGATGTAAAATAATAAAAAAACACGAGTCCTTCAAATTGCCGTTTTGTCGCACTGGCCACTTTGATCTGAAATATAGCCTGTTTGGTCATGAATTCAAATTCACAGGTATAAATCCATTTAACTGGTTTATTTGAGTTTCGAAAACATTCATTCATTTCTTTTTTTGATCACTACTTTTTTTCTTTGGCATCGCTTATCTCTCACAATAAAAAACTTGAAATCTTACTTTATTTACGAGTGGAAGTTCACAACTGCCGTGGCACCAATGCGACTCGAAGGATTAACTATATGTCTAGAGCTGGTGTCACAAAAGAAAACACGGTATTTTTTGATTCCAACGTTTTCATTCTGTAAATTTCGATATTCATAATAAGTCCCGTGGATACCAAAGTGGAAAACAAAATGTGATGTAATAATATGTCTCGTGTTTTTTTCATTATTTTCCATCATTAGACTGTTAAAGGCTGGTTGATGATGATTAAAAATGCGTCGTATTGGAAATTAATTTTGATCTGATATTGTGAAAGCCAGTACTTAACGATTTTTAAGCCTGTTGAAATGTGTAAGATTTCTTTCACCCATGTAATTGTCTTTTTGATCGACATTAAAACAAAAGGAAGGCACAAAAAATAATTTTATATTTTAATAATTATTTTCACGAGAATAAACGCGATCACTTATTTAAAGGTATTTACATACCTTTGATTTGCTCGATGTTTCGACCAAGTTGTACCGGCCGTAGTCACAGGCTGACTGGCACAGCGGCGTACGCCCTCCGTCGTCGAATCCGCGAAGTAGAAGGTAGAAGACAGGCAAATCAAAGGTATGTTATACCTTTAAATAAGTGATAATGTTAATTCCAGTGAAAATAATTATTATGCCATAAAACGCGAAAGTTTAAAAGTTAGTATAGGTTTACATTACCTTTTAAATAAACCGATTTTATTGTATTTTTGTGTTATATTTAGTACTAGCTCCATTGTATCGTCCTAAATCATTTCTTGTAACATCCTTACTTATTTATAACATGAAGTTTGAATTTTTGATCTGTGAGACTTAACTGTCACAAAAAACTTGAAACTTATATTGAATAACGAGTTACTTTGCATTGAAAACTATTGAATTTGGTTGAACATTAACGTGGCGTTTTGATATTTCGTTTCGAATATTGCGCGCGGTTGTTAGCACGTCGACTCATTGTGATATTATTGTGTAAATTTACAATTATGAACTAAAATTGTTAAAAAGACAACTCCCGCATTAGGAATATACATTCCTGTGTCGCGGGGGACTTTACAAACATACATGAAACGGACACAAAGTACACCCAGACTTAGAACAACAATTTATGGATCACACAAAGTGTTGTCCCATGCAGGATTTGAACCCACAACACTTGGCGCAGTAGGAAGCAGTGTGGCGACCACTTTAACCACTAGGCCAACCGTGCAGCAGGACATACATTGGATAATCAAACGACTACCCGAACTTGTGACATCACGAAAATTGGCTTGAAAGGACCAGCGAAGGTTTGGCAAGTGCAATTAACTATAGATCCTGCGCTGGTGAAATAATTTTGTCCCTCACCCATTACTGTCACTCACGAGGTGGTTGACCATACTTAACCTAAATATAGGCCCACGCTAACGCGGGTAATGTTTAACTTTTCGACCGCATCACTGTTCAACTGCACCCTCCTTTCTTCATCAGCACGGTGATCAAATCACGATAAACTACTGAATATTTCAACTCTTATCTTTTTTCACTACCTAGACTGGGTCAAGGATACCGCAAGGTTCCAATGTGAAAGTATTGGTGTATTAATATTAGTTTCGCTTTCACACCTCAATGGCTGAGTGGATTTCGATATTGACATTTGATAAATATGAAGATGAGTTACTAGATTAACGCATATTTCATCTTTTTCCGCCAAAAATGATGACACGGACAACAGCTAACATCGGATAAACCTAAGTGGTAGAAATGTTTGAAAATAGGCTAAGAGGCTAGCCAAATATCTATTAATTCTTGCCTTTTTTAGGGTAATTTCTATAAAAGAAGATGTGCATTGATTTCTCGAAGAGTATACATTATTATTTTACACTAAAGGTAAAGTAAATGAAGATTATTAAATTTGGATCAGGAGCTACGAAAAAATCATCTTATATTCCTTATAATAGACTACGTTTTCTTTAAGCATCCACAGCCGCTAGAGATACAGAAAGTATTTTGATGCAGATAATTCATCAGCCTCATTACAAATTGCTGACATAAAAGTTCTGGCTTTAAGTGTTCCAAATCAACTCCAAATGAAACAAAACAAAACCTTACTGCTGACGAAAGATTTGTACGCTTATTAGAGAAAAGTATAGCACAGTTAAATGTTTCTAAACTAGTCCATCACGAGCAACACTCAATGCAAGTATTGAGTCCGATTTGTAATATTTGGGGAGTAACAAAATGTTTTTTACTTTTTTCCCGTTTTTAGTTCCGAATTAGTTAATTATAAGTAAGTGTTTTGAGTATAGAATTAGTTAATTATAAATAAGTGTGTTGAGTATAAGAAAACAAACATCAATTTAGTTATGAGCTATTCTTCACGGGAAATACAATATCGCACAGTGTCACCATCTGCTACGAGTTTATCTTTTATGAAAGCCAATAACTCATCAAAGACATGACATTCAAAAGCTATTAAAAAATTTGGGTCCGAATTGCCTCAACTTAGGTTCAAAATTATGTAGTGACTTTCAGTCAGCCTGTATGGAAGAAATGGATGGAGTCAGTATCTCTGTCTTTATTTGCATCATTTCTGCTGTCGGTATAAAATCACCGTCGTTGACACTATGTTTACGTCCATCTGCAACAAATGTAGAACTCGAACTGAACCAGGGCGTCTGCGACAGCGCGCGTCCAATGCCTGCCAAGCGCGCACCATATAAACAATTTTTTGTTTATTTGTAGTTTATTTCATTTTTTATTTGTAAATTTGTGATACGCTCTCATCGTCTGAACGCGCCCTTGATCAATATAGACCCTTTATGAAAAAGTTTATAAATTACGTCTTTTTATTCTTTAGAAAGAAAAAGTTATAAATTTAATTATTTTATGAAAAAGCAATACAAATTATGGCAATGAACAAAGACAGACATCTTAATAAAACACTTGAATTATTCGTAATTTTTAAACTAAGACAATCTTGAGAAATTAATTAACGCTTTAAAGTCTTAATTCGCCATTCAACGGTATTTAAAATTGAAGATTTATATTAAAAGTTTATTTTAATTTTCTTCTTTTACTCATTTTGACCTTTTTTTCACGAATAATGAGGTATAGTCTAGAAACTAGATAGATATACTTTCAATCAATATAAGGATCCTTAAATGCGAGCTAAGTTGTGTAATGTGTGGTGCAGGGTTGCAAATCGCCTGTAATAATATCGATAAAATAGTTTACTGTTTGTAATGTTTGCGGTAAGAGACTTTTGTACCCAAAAGCCCACCGGGAGCTTAATCGTGTTGATCAGGTGTGCATTATTTCTTCGCCAATATGTATGTAACAAAAACGTTACTTTCTACCGGTTCATGTATTAACGGTAGCACATAACAACTCTAATATTTAATCTAATATATATTTCGTGTCTATTGATACGTTGTACGTACATTGTGAATTTAATTAAAAACTATGGTACCTTCAGTTTAAATTATTCAAAATCTTTTGTTGCTAAAAATTTTGAATAGTTCCTAAGTTCAGATGTTCGATTGCTCAGTTATATCTCACTAGTTTATGCCAACGGCTCCACCCGCGTATATGACGGCTATCGCGGCAGTAGTTTTTTCGTGAAAGAGTAACAAACATGCTCACAAACTTTCACATGTATAATGTTGTGGATACAGGGACATTATTAACTTATTTAAATCTTTATGCACAAAATTGGCAAAGGCGTGATGCTGTAGGCATTTTTTTCGATTGGCGATGCAAAGTTAGCCATGATAGATGCACAAAAATAACTGTAATTTAAAAAGAAGATATATAAAAATATACATTGAGTAATATCATAAATAAACGTATGAATACATATTTTTAGAATTATTCTTATATAAATATACATTATATAAAATTTGGAAAGAAAGAATATCAAAATTAAGGTGAATCTGACAGCGTGTTCAGAAAATGTTTCAGCAACAGGTATTTGTAAGTTTGCCGTATTTTTGCCATTTTGATCCCAAGAGGGAGCGCGTTTCAAAGCCGCACATTATAACTTTTTGAGAACTAAGCAGAACTATCATATACTTGCTTAAGTGCTAATTATCAGCCTATCATCGTCCGGCCACTGCTGAACAAAGGTTAATTACGTCAACTATTTCTGCCAAGGGCCTCGTTGCCTGCTACCAGTCACTTCAATAATGACTCGGACTATCATCCATAAACACTCTCAAATTTATTTCAGAATGATATTACTCTTTGCACGATATAAGACCATCACCAACTAAGAGACAAACAAGCCCGTCCAATGTCATAAACGGGCAAAACCCTCACTAAGAAAATTTAATAGATAGTTATCTATTAAACTATATTTTGTAGGCATTTGTTAATTCTGTTAATGTCTTGTTACTCATGAGACTAAGTGCAATATTATTTTCGTCAACTTTATGCACTAAACATAAAATGAGACACATATTGTATGTTGTTCAACATTTTTATTACAAAGTCTTAATTTATCACAATATTGCACACTTGTATTTTAACTTTTACAATAAAAACTTATTATGCTTATAGTAACACTAAAAACAACAGTAAAAAAAGCACCGATATGTAAAAATATTTTGATTTTTTATAATTTGCGAGAAGAAATTATACAGGTTTCATAAATTTATAAATACGTTTTAATAATAAATAATTAAAAAGTAAATCAAAAACTTGTATATGATGTTCAGTCTAAAATTGTAGCACAACTAAACATGTAAAACACAAACTTAATAACAATAAATAACGTCACAAATGTAATATTTTCGACGATTGCTATATACATAGTGATATGTGAAAAAAACAATAACATATTAAAAGTCACAATACCGCTATAATAGTTAATTGTATATCCTAGCACGGATTTCTATAACATTATACATACTGTACTATGTTACACGGGCTTATAAATAGTCAACACAAAGTATACCACATAACAGAATATTTATTTTAAATGAGTAGGTTCTTATATATTAGTTGTTATTCGGTTATCCAATCCTGCACACGTAAACTGTGTTTGTGTATACTATATTTATCTTACGTACAATGCTATCTAGACATCTATATGTAGGTAAAGATACATATTTAGTAAAATATATATAGTAGTGCTTTAACAAATAGAATAGTTACTTGTGAGATTGATATGTTGTACATGATAGGCATAATGATTGTTTATAAGTATAAACAATAATTTATTTAGAAATAGAACGACATTCGGGCCTTTTATATACTTCGATAAGTCAATTAGTACAGTGAATTGTCAATTTAATATTATTTCAATCTATGAATAAAACATACTTTTAATTATTCGTATTTCGCACTAGATTTTAGATAAACAATTTAGTGTCAAATTCATGAAATCATGTCTTAATTGAAATCAATTTTATTTTACCATAAATAAATAGTGTTTTACTGACTTGTTTCATGTTATGTTCATGGTACTATAATTGTTATTGCCGTTAGTAAGTTGTTAAGTTGAGATTTCAAGAGTAACAAAATCTTCATTAATCTTAAATGTAGTACGAAATGTAAGAGGTCGATCTGAATATTTACGAAACTTTAAAGTTTGAAAGAAAAATTTTCTGCGGCATGCGTCTCTGTCAGTATATATTCTGTGAAATGCCTTCAACCGTTATTTTTCGACATTTAAAAATATGTCTCAAATTTTTTTTTACCAAAAAAACTGCATTGAATAATCATCATGTCATTTCTTACTTTATCGGAATAGTGAAGCACTAAATAATTGAATGATTGATTGTACTACGTGAAGAAGCTGTCAAGCAATACAATTGAACTAAATTAAAACATTCACTGAGTTTATAGAGAACAAAATAGCGCACGAAGTCATTTAGCGCTTTGCAAATTGAGTATCGCAAATAGGGCAGCTACGCAGACTTGCGTGATTTTGAAAAGAGGAAACTGTCACTTTGTAACAGATCCCCGTGAGAGAGGATCGAATAAAGTGTCTAGTTTTCAGAACTTTTATAAGCATCAATTTCTAGTCATCATGATAGAATCTGGACAGATTTGAACATTTTTAAGTAATGCTAGTCCCCAACCCACATTTGGCGTGGGGACGTATGGCCTTAACCCTCTCCTGAGAGGAGACCCGAGCCCAGCAGTGGGACAATATGGGTTGTTGATAGTTGTAATAATTTTTAATGCTTTCAGCTAATTCAAATATTTTTAAAATTTGCAGAGCAGGGCGTTGCTATGAAAGACTATCAATACAATAAATAATTCTTCTGTAAAAAAAATATGAACATAATACGTGGGGTTATAACATATCACAGACTAAGAATGTTATGAATCAAAAAAAAACTGACAAATAATAATAATTAAAAATAGAAACAAAAAACATATTATGTTATTTCATGTAAAATACAACCCAAAGTTAAATATTTATGTCGTTCGTGTGTTTCTACTTCTAAACTATTAAAATTATTATTTAATTTCTTCAAGAAATATTTGTGGTATGATGTGCTTAATACACTATATTAAGAAAAACACATAGCTTTACAGATACAGTTTTAGTGATACTAAATATGTTACTAATTTTTTTACGACAGCGATAGTGAAATTCAAATGATATGAAGACTTAAAGTGATATGTTTCCCCTAAATTAGTATATTAAAGTCAGTCTATTTTTTAATTTCATTAAATAAATAAGTGAAACATTGTACCGTAAATAAACGCGACGTTTTAAATTATTTTCATGTCATTTTTGTTATATTTGTAAAAGAAAAATATAAAAATAACAACTTTCACATCTTGACAGTCGCTCCAGATTATACTTTATTTGTCTAAACTGTAGTCAAAATATGAAAAAAGTTTAATTTCTTGCAGAGTTTATTTATAAACGAAAACAACAGGTAATAGACTGACTTTAAGATTATACATATACATCTTAAACTTTGTACAGTATATATACACTCTCACTAATGGTCCTTATACCCAAGATCCTTGGACGGTTCAACTTCATTTAAGGATCTTTCATCCACACTGAATAAGCAAGAATTAATTTTTAGAACATCCTATAACAATTTAACCCTTCCGTTAATTTAGCTTTTATGTAGTAAGATTAAAACAAATTTTTAGCTTGTTAACGAAATTGTATTGAACTCTCCCGTTGGTTTAAAGGTTAGCGCATGCTCATCTGTAGCGTAAAAGGTCTCGGGTTCAATTAATGGGTCGGGTCAAAAAGTGTTATTGGGTTTTTGTTATAGCAGCGCGGAGTATAGAAGTGAGCAGAGTTTTACGCCCGCGCCTAGGAAAGTAGGTTAGGTCGTCGGTTCCGGTTGGCATGAACATTGAGAAGTCAGTACCTTCAAATATACTGATAACCCGTTTAACCTTCGAATTTACTTGGCTCTCAGGATTATGGAAGCACCAGTCACTCGTTAGAAAAAAATTTTTCAGGAAAAATCAATTTAACCGGTAGTCAACCCCAAATAATCTTGGGAATAGGAAAGATATTAAGGAAATTGTAACACTCAACATCAATACTCTTTAAAATCGTATTAGAATATAAACATTACCACATTACTTGTATGTATGGACGAGAAAAACATCTAGATCAAGAAGCCATCTCGATCCAGAAGATCCAACTCGATTTAGATCCCCTGGTCTAAATCTTGTTGTGTGGCTTTCAGTATATTACATACTTCTAGTTTTTTTTTTTGACGTGGTGGAATGCCTTTACGCATTTCGCTCCCCCCCTGCGGGTACAGGGGGTTCACTTCGTGTGGGACTCCTGACTGACACCAGCCAGACTACCCACTAAACCACCACGGTGTGCCACTCTGCGCCTGAGACGGGAGGGCATACTTCTAGTTCCAGTATCCCCAAGGAGCCAACCCGAAACCAAAAAAAGAACAGATTGTATCTAAAACTTATTTCTTGCTTTGTATTCTCTCTAAGTATCTATATCGTCTAAATAGGTCACCTTATGTCTCCATAGCGTGTACAAAGTACTACGAGCAGTGAAGTGACCAGAAGACTCAAGTAGCTTGTGGTAGTCTTAACACCACTCTGCAGTTCTGCCAAACTTGATCCTGTAAACAAACAAGTTTATAACGACCACGGTTAACTAGTTACTTAATTATTAAAAGTAATTCAACAAACAAAATGACTTGTTGTAAAAAGTCATCCGAAAAAACTTTTGACATACAAAATTTGTTAATTAACGAATGGAATTCATAATAATTTATGAACAAAAAAAAATTATTTTCATAACAACGTTCCATCGACATTCGAGTTCCTAAACTTTAAGTATTAGATTAAAAATTTAAATAAATAACAAAATGTTTAAGGAAATGAGTATTAAAAATTTTCAATTTCGGATGAATCAATCAAGAAGAGATCGATCTAAATATCGGTTTTAGTATTATTGTTACGGCATTGAGGGCATAGAAGTGTCGTACCATTCCCCATCTGATGGTTTGTGTGAGGGTTTATGAACCTGTATATGAAAACCGATGTATACATATATTTTGATGATGAACATTCACAAGCCAATCTTATAGATGTAAGTAGGAACCGTTGTGACATTATTTTTTCAAGTCAAGTTCCTCATTTTTATTAATCAGTGCAAATTGTAAAATTGTAATGATTGATCTTTTATGATCAGCCCTGTGGGGTGTGATTGTTTTTATAAACAAAACTGTCAGGGTGATGGATGTACCGGAAGAGAATTATTTCTTTCATTGCCTTTCATGTTTTTCATTAAAACTGCGACGTTCTCACGATTGTAACTGAGATGGAGAATGGACGGCAATTAGCCCTACCGCGTGTTTACGCAACGCCCGCCACCGGCACCGTCCACCGCTGTATTACCGTGCTTCAGAAATCAAAACAGTAAACAAGAAAACAGTAAGCAATAATTACAAAATTTCAAAACAATTTTTATTCTCTTTACCATATGTTTCGTTTTCTTTAACTTTTGTCATATTCATAGATAAACTATGTATTGTTTTGGGTTAATAAATAAAACTTGTTATAATTTGTTTTAAGAGAGAACACTGGAATAATTTTCGTTTATAATAAAATAGAAAACTAAAATAAAACAAAATACAATTTTAAATGTTTATCGTTAATCAATTTAAATTATAAAAATTGATTTATTTAAAATTCGTCACAAAACAATGAAGTTTCCATTTATAGCTCCTTAGAAAATATTGAAGACATTACTTTTTATTGCGCTCAATATTGTAATCACCATCAGGTAGGGCTGTAAGTGTAAATCATTTTTCACCATCGTGGTGATTACCTCGCCTCGGCCAAAGCCACTTAGCGACTTTCTTTTCAAAGCTCGTGGAGGAAATCAGGTGTCAGTGGAACAAATGGTTTCTGAATGAAGTAGGGACGTAAGCACTTCAGTTTAATCTATCGAGAGGCTCGGCGATAACACGGTCTGAAGTGTCGATAGATAGCTTCTTAAAAATGACGTAGGGCTATAATATTTTATTTACAAGCTTCATAAACACGTTTACTGTGTTATAGCTTTTTTATCGATTCTTAAAAATGATAAAACATTTATTATAAAAATACTGAGTCGATGTAAGGCCAATGCCAATGTTCAAATATATTATTCCTGACTACACGGCTGTTCTACAGGTTAAAACGATCGCCACGCCGCTTTCTACTGCACTAAGCGTCGTGAGTTCAAATCAAGTGGGATTTGAACTCAAATACACACAACATTTTGTGTGATTAGCAAATTGTTGTTCTGAGTCTGGTGATCTCTGTGTCCGTTTCATGTATGTTTTTCCCCTTCGGCACAGGGTTATTTCCAATGCGGGAGCTGTCTTTAAAAAAACAATAAGGTCTTTGCTTACTCAAGTATTGTTATTTATCAACAGCAGCATAAAAACATCTACGACATGTGGTACTGTATGGACATCATACTCACTAATGTATAGTTTATCCATCTATTACATCCTTTAGTATGATTGGTATGATATTCAACATTACATAAAAAACCTATGATGAGATGGACTCGCGCACTGAGGGTTCCGTACAGACCTGTAGGTATATTATATGATGTAGCTAAAAATGTATGCTTTTCGAAATTTTGCCTTCATCTGTGCTATAAGATGTTGCAACAAATTTCAAGATGATTCGTGATCTCAGAGATCACGGAAAGTACCCTGTGTGTGAGTGTCGAAAATTTGCAGCATAAACGGATGTTTTTTTTTTATTTCGTAGGCTACAAAGTTTAATTTTTTCACAGCTCTTAGGGACAGTAGACCAGAGTATTTGATATTGATAGTAAAAGGGTCTTGTCAGATAGACAGACGGACAACCAAGTAATCCTAAAAGGATTTCTTTTGTAGCTTTTGTGGTACGGAACCCTAAAAAAGGAGTGCCGCCCGTGATGTCGTGATATCGTGTCAGAGTCGTGGTATCCAGAGCCTTACAAGTTTAGTGGCTTATTATAGTTTCCCAAGACGTCAAACCGAGAGTAAAATATGTTGGAATGGTATAAAGGCCTAAGATATTACTTAACTTAATATTTATTTATTTTATTTATTTGTCTTTATTGTATACACATAGTAAGAAACGGTACAATAGGAACAGTCACGAAGTATGTATAACAAATGGCGGTCTTATCGCTCTCGGCGATTTCTTCCAGACAAACATAACACGGATATGAGTGTTTCAAAATTTTGAAATTTAGGGTAGGTTACATGCAGGGAACACATAAAATATACAAAAAAATAAATTAAAAGAAATAGCGATCCATATACAAATGTTAAACACTATTCCCATTACACAAACATACTTATACCTACACAAATACATACACACAGAGTATGCATACACATACGGACCAATATACATAAAACATGAAATTTATTCAAAAATTATTCACAATGATAAATAGTAATCCTTCACTAGCTTTTTGAACATATCCAAGGTTTTTGCTCGTCGGATATTATCTGGCAAGTTGTTCCAAAGCCTTACCGCTTGCACAGTAAAAGACTTGTCTGCAAGCTGAGTGGTATGTGCTGGCATTTTCAGTTTAAAATTGTCCGATGACCTCAGGTCTCTGCAATGTGTACTTTTTAAGAATTGAAAACGTTATTTAAGATACAGGGGTGTGTGAGGATGAAACAGAACACTGTATTAAAGAGTATGAAATTGGCAGATTCCGGCGAAAACGTATTGGTAGCCACTTGAGTTTAGAACGAAACTCTGAGATATAATCATATTTACGTAATCCAAATATGAATCTAATGCATAAGTTTTGAAGTCGCTAAAGTTTATTCAATTGGTTTTCGGTGAGGTCCAGATAGCTGACATCGCCATAGTCAAGGATGGGGAGTAGAAGTGATTGTATGTATATTATGTTGAGGATGTGATTATAATTGAAATCACTTAAATCAAAAGCTTCCAAATGTTAGATCATTGATAAATCTGTCAGCTTTTGAAGTATCATACCATAAGAATTTCAAAAATATATTAAACAGATTTTTATTGTGTATTGATACAAAAATAGACCTTTTCATAAATTGAATTCCAAAGTATATTTACTGGACTTAGTAGACAAATTGATTTATGTATAAACAGACAGTAAGACAAACAGTGTCAGAAAGAAGTGAAATTATTAACAATAAGATACATAATATTAATCCATTTGTAGAACGGAACCCCAAAAATGGCTAGCTCAATACAAACGGCAATGTCATTTATAGAGCTAACATACAATTTATCGAAGACTAAAACCTATTTATTGTTCAAATAAGTTGGAGAAACTAAAATGCGGCCTTGTGTTAAATTAACGAGGCCTACGAAATTGAGGTTCAACTAAGCGTGCCAAAATGAAGAAGATTTCTTAAGAAAAAACCTACTACGAGTTCAATGTGATTATAGACTTTTAACAAGTTTAAAATGTCACTTAAAATTCTACTACGTGCGGTCCGCTTCATTAGAACCCTCCGAGTTTTATGTAATACCTATGCTACACCCTAGATTAGTAAATTAAGGTAACTGTGTGCTATTTTGTATAATTACGCTGAAAAAACATACAGGAAAACACGCCGAAAATATGTAATTACAAAGAAATGCAAATAAGTAAACCCATTCAAATACAAAGTGGTAATTAGCACAAATTGTTTATTTCCTTTAAGTAAAACAATTGGGTGTGGTGGGTACACTAATGATAATATTATTTCATTTGATTCTTATAACTACAGTCTTAGTTAGTAAGTATACAGACCATTTCATTTGTAAAAATTGTATATACTTGATATTTTTCTGAAGGAGTCAGCAAACTCAGCAGTCTTTGTAAAGATGTAAAGTAAAAAGATGTTAACTGGCGTTTCGAAGTCATAAGTTGTATATGATAACCAGCTTAAAAACGCGCCACCTTCTATGACTCCTATTAACATTAGCAAAAATATAATGGCGGACAGAGAAAAGATACGGAACACAAATTTTGAATTGTAAATCGAAAAAGGCTCTTCTGAAGATTTAGCAATAAATTCCCAGAATTTAAAAAAGGAGGAATATCAAATTTGTTTTTAGAATTAGAGTTATAGTTGAATAGCATCAGCTACATTTATTTAAAAAAAAATACAAACATTTGTCGACCGTAATTTTTTTGTTGCCTGGATGGAAAATCTCTTCGGATCTCCGGGTCCTCGAGAACTGAAGACCCAGGAGTATGTTGTGTTTCTGTGGAGGAACGGGTCTCCAACACAAAGAAGGACTCTCCGACCGGGTGAGGTGTTCATGCCGCGGCCCAACAATTGATGTTGGGAATATGTATATATCCTAATCGGTGCTAAAACTTCTATGTCGCGATGCAGGTTTATTAGTTGCTCCGTACTGCACTACTTTATAGTTTGATATATCTTTGGTAGATGACGCTTTTTTATGTTTTTTTTTGCCGCTGCAAATTAATTTTCTTTTATTTTAAAAAATGAAAAAAAAATCTCAAGCCAATGAAACTTTTGTGCAAAACATAAGGAAAAGTATTCTACGAAATGATGTAGTACTTTGGTTTGTAAAGATAAATGAAGTTCTTTATAGTAAAGTGTTGCACTATGTTATTTTAAGAAATGAATTTACATAACGATATGCATAAAAACAGTATAATTTTTTTATTATTGTACTATATATAGGCTTCACTTAACCTCTTGTAGTAAATAGTGAGTTTTATGTACTTACCAGTAACGTACGTAATTTATTCAATAAATACAAGCCAAGAAAATGAATAATATTAAAACACAATATTTAAAATTAAAAAAATGTGATTGAAAATCGACCACTCCGCTTTCTCAAATATACGTATATTTGAGATAGCGAATATTTTAACGAATACGATGTAATAAATGTGAAAAGTATAGTTAAGTAATCATGCAGGTTGAAGTCATTAAAAAAAATGAAATCACTCGTTTTATATCTCTTGAATTCTTAGAAACGATAAAAAGTTTAAGCTTTAACTTTAATTTTACCAGAAAATGACTTGAACACAATAGTCACAATTTATTTTTTGGAACTATTGTATTCAAGTCATTTGTTGATTTGCTTGTAAGCTTGAGTAATTACGGAATAGAATCGTATTTAAAAGCATTGAAAATGAAAAGATCAAGGGAAGAGTACAGTAAAATAATATTTTTTGCATCGTATCAATATTAAGAAGCAGGTGTACAAACCTTGTAGAACGTGAACTCTGGCAGTAGCTCTCATTTGTAGTGGCGACTCTAGGGCGCAGGTGTAGTTGCCTGCATCATCCAACTTCAGTCGAGCTACCTGTATACAATTTAAATTGCTTGAAAACTATGCTATAAATTTTACAACATAATCAATTTGTGTAAAAGGAAAAGTATTATTTTTCTAATGTTTTACTCTGTGCTTATCTATATCTATCACATTATATATTAACACTTCAACTACCTTAGCCTTTCCTCCTACATAGGTATTGAAGTCATCGGGAACCCTTTAGCTTTTTTAATCGACTAAAAAAGGCCCCTTGGCAATAGAGTACATTTGGCCGCTGTTTGTGTCGATGTATGATTTTTATCTGTAGCTTCAATTTAGCGTTCATAAATGTCACTTAGTGTCTTAATTGAAAAATGATTTTGAATTTGTATTTGTATTTGGACTTTGAAAAAGTTTTAGGTACGTAGCACAAATTATTATACAACTTTATTTTAATAAATACAGAATTAGGTATAGACAAGTATTGCTACATACTAATTTAAGGTAGACAAATTAAAGCCAGTTTATTCAACGCTTTTTCTGTTTCTAGTTAGTTAGTTTCTGTATGATGCTTTTTGGAGTCGGTGAATTTTTTTTAAATGTTTTTTCCTTTGCCCGTCTATATATTTTACATATAAACGGAACGTACTAGCAACTTACGACTTCATTATAACTTTAGCATGTTTCTTTTACCTACATAATCAATCATATCATAAGTCAATTGCCATTATGCGCCAATAATAATTGTCATCTTCTTTATGTGCGAATTAAATTTGATATTAAAATAATTTACAGTTCACTCTCTGAACTGTAATTTATTATCAAATAATGAAATAATTAAAACGTTGAAAGTGTAATATTCACGATATCAATTGACCATATTGAATGTTGTTTGTGTGTAATTTGGGCAATGACAATTAATATTATTACTTGCTACCCGTGGTACAACAACAACCGGGGGTAAAGCCGCGGGGTAAAGCTAATCTAAAAAAAGTAGCCTTAGTTACTCCTAATATCATCAGCTATACGCCAGTGAAAAATCGATCTGTCTGTTTGTTCCGGCTAATTAATATAATTGTAAAAAATAATGTTTTGGCATACGTTCCGTGTTTACATACATACACGGTACATATGCATTGAGTAAAAAGCGGTTATTTTAATGTGACGAACAGACACTCCAATTTTATTTATTTGTAGAGATTAGTTGAATTTAAGGTCATCATATGATCATAGTACTAACAGTGGTGTATTGTATCGCATATATTTAATTTGCTAGTAGTCAGTTATAAAGTCACTTCGAAGGTAAGAATACCACTATTTTACTCAAAACATTAATAGAAGTTATCAATATTTTATTTATAGAAACGTTTGTAGAAAAATACGTTGTGACGCCTCATTAGGAAAAAAAAAGATTTTTCCAAAGAATTTGTGCTAATTTTATTACTTTATAGTTTGATATACATGAGCTTTAAAATATGAAATAAAACGCAACGCTGCCCTGTAACATCACGAGAACTGGGATTGACACTAACCTTGCTTACAAATAAAATGAATGTTCAGTCAGAAAACGTGGCATTTTTAATACTTAACCCTTTATTTGGCGAATTTAAATGTAAACCTGCTTGCCGTATTCGGTAGAACGTGAATTCGATTTTATTGATATGGTAATTTGGTATTACAATTATGTTTTTTGAAGCGGAAATATAACTGGAATCATTATTTGAGTTTCAAAATGTAAAATAAACTAACTTCTAATTAAATTTGAAACGTATTGGGTAAGTACACAATCGAGGAGATTTTTATTATTATTATTATAATACTTAAATAGGGAATTTCGCATCACTGTCTCTACAGGGAAACCATAGCAGATTGTATGTGCTGGAATACCTTTTTAAATTCATAGGATAGGTTGTTGTAGCAAAAGGGTGTGTCGTGTTTAGTCATTGGGTATGTCTTTTGAATTGAGAAGAAAAACTATCCGATATATCGATGTAGATATTTTTTTAACCTGGCGTCATTATGGCTTCTAAACAGAACTCGGCTACAAGCCGGGTATATTGAACCCGTGTATATTGTTGCACACTATATCAAGCTTAAGTCAACATTAGGAATCTACATAGGAGATATAGGTAATAAATCATACGCATTACATATAAAAAATAAACATTAATTTAGAATTAGCACATTACCATCAAAAATAACAAAATAAGATTTTCCTCCTTAGATCAATTTGATAGAACATAACCTAAATACTATCTTCGAAAACAAAAAAAAACAATTTAGATAAAAAAAACACGGTATTTTTAAATAACTGTTCAATCAATTATGAATGTGACGGCAGTCGTACTGTATTCCAGCTGCGAGAGACAAATGGATATAAAAAAAAACTTCCTTCACTATTTTGACTTAGTTCTGAAACTTAGTCGATTAACCCTTAGATGACTGAACTGTACTGTTCATAGTCACTGACGTTAGCTTGTTCAAACAAGACCAGGAAGCGACTTTGTTCGTTTCTGTAAGATATGGTATCTAAGCTGTGAAAATTGATATAGTTTGCAGTTAGTTTCATACGCACCATTTACCTTACAAGGTTTTTACACCACCCTAAGGTTGACTGGAAGAGAATGCCTTGGGCATTAAGTCCGCTATTGTACAAAAGTGCGTAAAGTTTGAAATAAATAAATAATAAATAAACAATTAAAAATAATTAATACATTGTATAATTAAATACTTCTTGATCATTGTAGCGCATATAACTTACCCGCAAAGTCTTTACAGATCTGTATACTCCGAAGTAGCCGTAGGGACAGTAGTTATAACGGTTTTAAAGTCCGTCGGGTATTAGATACCCGGCAACTATGACGCTGGGTTAAATAAATATCGTTAAATCGAATCCTAAAAAATAATCAATTAAACATGACATTTTACGAGTAAAAATAATACAGGGCTTAAAAACTCTTCGTGGTGCCCCAAAGTTTAGGAATGGTCCACAGGTAATGGAATAACCCGTTGCTTCAGGCTATTTTGCAGGAGTTTAAAATATTTGGTACTAGTCATTTTTATTTTCCCCTATCTTTTGGGCGTATAACACCATATAACATATATTACGAGGTGCTACGAGAAACAAATATTTTAAATTGAATGCTAATATACATTAATGTAGAGATCAATAGGTTCATCGAGTCTATTAATTCATATTGATTAGTAAATGTTAGTAGTATGATAATATTTGATTTGATTTGATTCTAGCAAATTTACCAAAAATTTGATTAATTGTAGCACTGCATGAGTTCTAACTCAATCTTAAGGAGTCAGTCAGAATGTAATGATAACTAGACACTCTCACGTTTTGATTGAAAAATTTGCAAAATTTATTCGTAACTATCTTATTCGAGATAAGCTCTGATGTGCAGCTAGATAATATTTACTTATATATTTATTTATTATTATAACTAATTGAATTTTTGAGTAATCCCACTCGGGTCTATCTGTTACTATCGTATTAGGTATTTTTATTCATCTAGAATCACTTTACCGTAATATACGAAACCCTTCCAAAATTTATACATTATATTAAATTTCATTTAAATGAAAATTATTTTAACATACTCCAGAACCTTATAATGCTTGACATTTTGCGGCAAAGGATTTCGCAGGTACGTTTTTACAGGGGAATAATAACAATGCTTATTAATTTTTTGTGCAACCGTTTTCTTAATTTTGGGTGTGGTAATATTGAAAATAATGAAAGTTTTTTTTTGTTCAGAATTTTACTTCAACTTACTACATTTTGTCTCGACTTTAGTAAGATTACATTTTCTTTTGACTGTGAGGTTAAATATTAAAGTATTTCTGACACTTTAGCACGCGAACATATTACGGCAATTTAGACTAAACGGGGAGGTAGAATTACTAAGCCTTGAGAGTGTAACCGTTTTTGGCACCCAGTGCAAGCGGAACTATAGAAAAATATAAGGTAGTAAGTAAATGCCGTGATTTCGTAAATATTTTTTGATAATATCTCTTCCTTTTGAAATATGATGCAACAATAATATTGCTATAAATTTAGTTTTAAACCAAAATTATCCGGCAACTTCCGTCACCGTAAAGTAAATCTTGGGGTATCTCTACTTGAACGAAACGATAAAAAAATCATTCACCTACAACTCTATAAAATAGAAATTCAGCATGTCGAACACTTTTCTGTACCTTCTTACTTCTGGGTCACATGCAATTAAATACTAGGTCAGTTGCCATCATATTACTGATTTGACTCTTATACTTTAAGAAAAAAAATAGTTTTATATTGCAATTCGTATCACTTGTATTGTCATGGGTCCTCCAAGTATTATTTTGAAGAATTTGATGTCATTTTTTTCATTTTTGTTTTATACTTTTTTCATTTTCCATTTAACATAAATATTCATGAGTTTTTCTATCCACCCCTGTCTCACTAAGACCAAACCCTAATGCTCCACTTAACTTATGGCTATCATACGGTAAATATCATACGCTCTGTTATCTCCACAGGCAATAAACGTTTACAGACATAATTACAGAGTCCCTTGTGAGGGACAAGCTTACTTTGTGATCCGCATTACGCTGGTTAAACACATTTTTACCGCCCACGAACCTGGACACAGTTGATGAAATATAAACATGGAGTGAGATTTCATTTTTAAGATACATTGGGCAGTCACATCCCTATGTTACAAATTGTAATTAGTAGGTACAACGTAACGTCACTAGAGTAACATGGAAGCACTATTTCCTTTTAATGTCAACCAGATTGGTTCCGAACCGCTAAGTGACTACATTATGTGAACTGTAATTATATAAGTCTGATATTAAAGCAAATGAGTCCTGGGAACAGATGTTACTGAAGCTTCCAAACACAACAAGATATCCTGCTATTTAGGTTATTTCAGAATCAGATGTACGAGTTGCAGTTCTAATGTCATTACGGTATTTATATATTTATGTGTATTTATGTATTTAAGTATATATTATATGAGATATATATCGACGGCAGCTCCGATCCAAGTTTACACTGGAGTCATAAAACTATATTAAAAATTTTATAGGTAAGTCGTAGATTATTAAAGAGAGAAATTCGGGACATTTTTCCTCTATCCAATACTTGCGTATTTTTGATAATTGGAATATCTTAAAGTTACTAAAACATTTTATTTTATCGATAATTAACAGCAATCGATGTTTCAATACATACATATATATTTGTAATCACCGATGACCACATCCGATGTCTTTTAAAAACCTTTTTTTTTATTTTAATGTACCAAGTGTCACTCTTACGACTAATACGAATCTATTCACATAAAAATCCACCACTCACATAAAAATACGACAAGCTCTTTAAGTTCTGAGCGTACCAAAGAAATATACATACATACACTCGAAAAACCTGACCGACCTTCTTTCACAGTTTCGATAAATATTGACGCCGTAAAAATCAATGAATCAATGATATCGCATATCTAATCCATTGATTCATTAATCATAAGATCCTTTTGCAAACACTGCCTAAACCAACTGGATGCTACTAGTAACCTTATCCTCGAAGCATTTTTCTACCTGAAGTAACTGTCATATCTCCCTGAGGCATGCATGTTTTTAAATAGCTTCGAGAACTGTTAATTAAACGTGAACTTCATTTAAGTTTATTTGACCGATGTCATTCAGCATCATTTACAGGTTCTCCAACTTCTAAGCAATGATCTTCTGCAAATAGCAACGGAGAGATGTATTCCCCATTGATGTTAATGGAAGTAGTAGTCATAACTTTCCATTTTTTCACTACTTAATGTAAGCGAATGGACATTATTTGCTTTTTCCGTACTTGGACACAGATAATAGTGGCTTCGTAGAGAAATCTTATCACTTGAATAATAATAATAAATAAATAAATAATATATTGGGACCACACAACGCCATCTAGTCCTAAAAGAAACAGACCTTGTCTTATATGTAGTAGACAACTGATGTAAATACAGATTTACTTATTTTCTGTAATTATATCGTATACAAATATTTGCAGGTCATAAAAACATTTGATCCGACCCGGAAATCAGAATCAGAGACCTCAAGCACAGCAGTCGCATATGCTACCACTGCACCACTAAGGCAATCAATGTATGTATGTGTGAATGTATCACCAATATACTTGGCAACGCTGCAGACCATATCTTGATCAAGTCAAGGGCCTTCTCATATTCCACGAGTGCCGGACACAAGATCTGATAATACTTTTCTATCGTCTGTGTAATCTGCCGTAGGTATTGTTTGGATGGTCTATGTTGTCATATCAGCTACGAAACCCAACTTGATCCAGTGGTTGGAATTCGTCCAGTTTTTGTATAAGATAGTCCATGATGTCGAGACCAAGTTTAGAAAGAAAATGAGTCGATAGCTATATATCATGGTCTTGTCACGCTTATTTCTAGCAGGTTTTCCGTGTAGTAATGTGTTAGTACTGCTCTGAAGTCCTCATTTTCGAGATTAGGTTGAGGTGCATGCAAAGTGCTTTCTGCTTCCGAAAGGACTGCTGACTGACTTGGACAAGTTGGTGGTCCCTACCAATGTTACACTGTTGCAAATAGTAAAAATATTTAATACGACAAGCCGATAGATTAGCGACTTTAAGATGTATTGCTCTATAAGACATTATTTCTTCTGAAGTCTTTAATTGGATATTAAAGAGTTATATACTCTGTGATGGTTGACTAAAAAGCTTGTTTTGAAAAAGTTTACTGCCCACACCAGATACGGAGAATAACTTAAACCGTATATCTTGTCGCGGAGCTGATAAACAGGATAAACAGTCTTGATATACATACTGATAAATGGACAACAAAGTGATACTATAAGATCTTTTGAGAAACGGAACTCTAAGAATTGAAAAGTAATATCTCTAGGTACCTACTTTTCTTTTATGTTTTATTTTTCCTTGTGCGTTTCCTTTACAAACGAATTTGAAGCACCTGGACGCTTTACAAGCCTAAATATTTTCAATTCTTTGTGACTATGAATTGTTTTTCGATAATTTTATTTATATTACTTTGGGAAGAAGCCAATAATTCTCATTTAGGACAAACAATATTATCAAAAATATAATAATCTCAAGGTTGTCTGCCAGCTGTGTAAAAGTCTTGCTCAAGTTATATTAGACGTTATT
The DNA here is from genome assembly GCA_003709505.1 of Hyphantria cunea. Taxonomy (NCBI): domain Eukaryota; kingdom Metazoa; phylum Arthropoda; class Insecta; order Lepidoptera; family Erebidae; genus Hyphantria; species Hyphantria cunea. The sequence goes on from PKRV01001405.1 coordinate 709,434, forward strand.
TTTATGTAACTCCGATCAAATGAAATAAAAGTAAGTGCTGAGTCCTTGATGTTATATTAATTACAATGTTTAGGATGTAATCCATCATTTCTCTTTACTCTCAACAGTCTGGTATAAGATAATAGAAATAAGAAAACACCATTCATACAGTGAAATGAAAATATTTCGAAAAGAAACTGAAAAAAACGTTTTAATTATAAGTCGAAGAAAAATTTAAAAAATAACTGCAATTTAAAAAAGTAAAATAATTTTTTTTTAATAACAAGTCAAACTAAAAATTAAAACAATAATTCTTAATAGAGGAACTAAATCATAAACAAAACAGTATTAGTAATATTGTGAACAAAAGGTGAAATGGAAAAGAGTGCTTTGTGCTCTATCTTGTGTACTACTTTTTGGACGCACCTAATTACCTACTTACCGAATTATTACCGATCTAATATTTCCTGAGGCTGATTTATCGAGTACCCTAAGCGTTTTTACATTAATAGATATATTTTTTGTTCTTAATTTTATTCTTCTATTCGAAATTATTTTTAATCTTCAGTTTACTTAATTTTGTAAATTGTGTTCGATACCCACATTAATACATTTTATAAAAGAAAACTGAATCATCTCAGTGGTTTAGATGTTCCAATTTCGTTGCAAAAGGATTATATGGCAAGGGCTGTTATTATTCTAGTCACTAAATCAGTCCAATCAACTTATGTTATTTTTTAAGAATTATAAATGGTCACTTGGATATAATAATATATATTTGAACTATTTCAAAAATGGATTCATTAATATTGATGTCGTGTTTACTTTTAAACTTTTAAATAATCGTAAGTTTGCTTACCTGTAAATGACTTGTCAAAGTCAAATGGTCGGTTTCAATTAGTACACCCCCTCTTATTTCATCTAGCGACACAGTAGTATTTCCTCTGTACCAGTGCATTTCAGGTACGCCTTCACCGGGATGCAAATTAATTACAGCACATTTTAGTGAGAGCGTTTCGCCCGTCTCCAAGAAAGCTTCGTTACTCATCTTTATTGAAGGTGCTGTGGAAAAATGTTTTGTTAAAATTTTATGTACCTTACCTACATTTATGATTTGTTTTAGTGTACTATAAACTATTGTAATCTACCACGTTTCCTTGTAGCACACTGGAATTTCATTCCAGAGAAATGAGAAGCGAAATTAATGCAAAAAATAGATAAATACCGTTTTTGAAAAGGCTTGCATATAGTATCAAAATTTGAGCTCAATCATTGCTGAACTTTAATTTTTTTTTGAAAACGTACTTAAAATCAACTCAATGTGTTAATACATATAAAACATTATATCGTAAAAAACTGATGCTATATGACATGTGATCTTTTGATCTAATGAGTACGATTACTTGATTTCTATCACCCTTATATTCCTTTCCCTTTTTTCACCCGTTTATTTATACGTTTACACCCTAAACGTTGAACTTATAACCAGGATATTTACAGTATTTATCAGGGACTTTTATTCCTACCACATACTCCAACGTATGGTAAAAATACACAATCAAATGATCATGATGTACTCTAACATTACAAAAATAATTAATATAGCAACACTGTTTTATAACTTACGATGAACAGTTAATATATATCGTCTGAGCATGGGAGGATGTGTAGAAACATGACAACAATATACCCCTGAATCTTGAACTTTCGCTTCTGCTAATGCTAATTTCCAGTTTTCGCCGGCCAGGTCCACTCTGTATCTGAATAGGAATTCCAAGATTTTATTAAACGGATTTAAGAAAGAATATTAATCTAAAGTAATAAAGCTCATTTAATAATAAATAGATAATAATAAGATGCCTTTTATTTCTTGCGTAGTTCAAATTACAAAAAACATTTCATAAAATTTAATGTCATATTTTCTTTATTGATTTTACTTTTTACATTTTTTTAATAGCAATAGATTTCAAGCAGAATTTAAGTTGAAAAATTATGTGTTATATAATATAATATTTAATGACTCAGACATAATTAAATTATTCAATCATTTATCTATCGTGCAGGCATGCAAGAACCCCTCCTAAGTGAGGTTGAAGGCCTCGTCCAAACTTTTCCATTCACCTCATCTTTATTTTAAGCCTCTGTGGGTGCGTAAATTTGCAGTACATCTAGTAAATATATTTGTATTAAGTTATAGAACAGCTACTCGTTCTGACATGCCATTAATACTGACGATTCTTCTAAATTTGTAATAATAAAAACATAAAAAACCGACGCCCTATAAATTTTGCCGTTCCCTTGTGTAACTAAACAAGAAATTGACATGCCCTTGGATTGATGTGACGAGACGCCTAATTTCAGAAAAGATTCGTCACACGTTGTTTTCCAAAGAGTCCATCAGCTCCATTACTCGGTGACTTGTTGATAAATTTCTAACCTTAAATGTTGCCACTTGTAACAGGTCGTTTTAAGTGTTTTCAGTGTTTGTACCTGATAGGGTTTTTTTGGAGGGTTTTGGTCGAACTTGCCCGCGGTGACCAACCGTAGTGGGAGATGAAGAATTCGAGGGCCCGTTGTAAATTCTTATGCATTATTTTGGTTGTGTTTTTATTATTTTCTAGTTGATTATGAGTGATAGCGGTAATGTAATCGAGCTTTGGTTTTTGTTTGAAAAAATCTTTCATGTTTGATATTTTGTCCTTTTTATACGATTATTTTTTTCTTGTTTTTCTGGTTGTTTTTTGTAAGTATCAACTCTGGTTATTCAGATTTTTTTTTTATTTGTGTATCTACCAGGAAATTGTTGTTTTATATCCTTTATTCATTATCATCATGATCAACCTATCGCATTCCACTACTGGGCATAGGCCTCTACACTTTCACGCCACTTGGTTCGATTTTCAGCTTCTCGCATCCAGCTCCTCCCAGACGTTTTGTGCAGATCATCACTCCACCTGGCCTGTGGACGTCTCACACTACGTTTGTCGAGACGCCAAACAAGTTTTCACTCTAGAACTCGTTTACCCCAACGGTAATCAGTTCTGCGCTTAATACGGCCAGCCCACTGCCACTTCAGCTTACCAATCCTTAGGGCTGTCTCAAGGACCTTAGTTCTCTATCGGATCACCTCATTCACTCACTCATTCTGATGCGATCCCTCAGAGAAATGCCGAGCATAACCCTCTTTTTTTATGAAGGAGGAAGATAAAGGATATATAAGTTTATCATAGCTGAGGTAGGCTTTGTTACCTAATTGTTTGTCTTTAATCAGTTGATCTTGTAACTCTTTACACTTATTTAAAGTCTCTAATGGGTAGTCTTTGGGGACTCTTTAAAGTAATATGTTTTATAGAAGTTTTTTATTTTTCAAGATATTTATCAAGATATTATTTTATTGGTCTAATCGTATCCTTCTTTTTCCAAGTCTTCTGACATCTTCGATACTATATTTATTATACTGGAAGTTAAAGTGTGTATCTATTAAATTTAATATAGTTTTCTCCAGCTCACGATATGATTTTTCATGTTCCTCGACTCCATCAAGATTATATTTTTGCGCCGTATGTGTTTCTCCGAGTTTATGATTGCTGTAATTCGTTGTTGGATTTTAGTTTTAAAAAGATCTTGTTTCACCTCTAAATTCGCAAAAATTTTATTCAAATTATTTATAGTAGTTGTTTTTATTTCCTCTTTCATTTCCAACATTTCAGTTTAAATTTTTTGCTTCATATTCACTAATAGCTTTTTTATTTCTTCTATGTCTTTTCTTTTGGTGAACATAATAATATAATAATAATAAAAATACCTTCTTATTGATATTTTTGCAAAAAGTTGTGATAGCTTGACTTCTGTCAGTTTCGTGTGAATGAAATTCTCAAGATCATATCGATTATCTGTTAGGTATTTGCACAGAGTTTCTTGTTATTTGTTCAATTTACATAGTTCAATGCATATCACAGTTTGTTTAACAAGTAATAACGACCAGGGAACTGTCAATATGTTAGTGGCTTGAGTCGAATAGGCTTTATCGGATCAAAGATCTTTATTTCTCATTAAGAATCGAGACTTTCATGAGAACAATATCGAACAAAATAACATATTTTACATCAACTCGATGCAGGTGCAGTAAAAATAATTTTAAAAAATACTAATAATAAAATAATACTAATATATTACTCAAGTTTCTCTTGATTTTCGCTATTTTAACCACGAACTGAATTATATCCCGATAGATTACTACTAAAAGTGCACAACTTAGCGCTCTTCTAGTCTTTTTATTCACTCATTATGTTTTTATTTACGATTATTATATGGATATGATTTTAACCGTGCCAATGAGGCGCCTTCTGGATGACTAACTTGTTATAACTTATTTAACAAGTCTAATTGTAAGTAGGCAGGCAAGGCATAAATTTGTTGACTCGAACGGAGTGATAGATGTGGAGGACAGGGTTTTATGTCCCTCCAACAGAAAGGGATGATCCTCCGATCAGACGGTGATCGTGCCTGGCGGGCCACTGCCCCACGGTTGATGTTGGGAAGTTGTATACATGTTAATCGGCGCAAAACTTCTATTGCGCGATGCAGGATTGGAAGCTTCTTCGTGCACTACGTTACTCCTTAGTTCAGTGTATCTTCGATTGATGGCTTTATCATATGTTTATGCTGCCGCTGTATGTGGAAGTCACCACATCACTCCCTCACCACAGAATGGAGACTGAATGTTGTTTGCAGTTGTGTCACAATAGAATTTAGATTCTACGCGTGAAATAGAAGCAAAAATGTACGGACTTTAGAATAATGTTACAAAAAATAACGTTAAAATAAAAATTCTAATTAATAATGACTCCGAAAGTATCGAAATGCGGTTCTCAAAATGTTATTTTCCATTTTGAATATACATCCCTAATGTATTTTCTTAATACCTGAGTAACCAAATTACTAATATAAGTACGTTTTCATTTTAAATACCTGGCATCCGCTGTGTGTGTATCAAGGTCAACAGTCAATAACTCTAAGTTCTCATCATCAGACACTCTTATCCATGAAACCTGAAACAATCGACGAGTGGCATCAAATGCATCTAGAAAAATTCCAGTCATCCTTAGACTGTTGTAAATTAAATTTGTGTGTGCAGTTACAATGACTTTAATATAAATAAATGTATAGTAGATACGTATGTATGTATACAAAACATTTACCGTTTTATCTCTTAGAGCAGTTACTTTACAATCAAATATGACGGTTGATCCAGTGTCTGCGTCGATGATTGTATCCTCAGACGCTGTCCCTTCGAACGATGGTGGTCGAAATCTGAATCAAAGGCAATAAAATAAATATTTCATGAACAATATACTAAAAGATTTTTATCTTAGAACGTATGTACACATCTATATTCATTTCTAAATTCAGCTTAGCGGTATCGCCTGCGGTATAACGACAACCGCGGGGCTAAGGTAGTCTAAAAAAATTAGCCTAAGTTACTCCTTATAATATCAGTTATCTGCCAGTGAAAATCCCGTCAAAAGCGGTTCAGCCTTTTTAGAGACTTGCTGGAACAAACAGATAAACATCATCTTCATCATTTTTCTAGCCTTTATTAAGAAGGTTATTTGGGCTACTTGTTCAACCGGTTTTACCTGGATATCAGTTTTTCTACGGAGCGACTGGCATTGGACCTCCACAGCCCTGAGGGTGAACTGAATTCAAAGGTTGACCACGGCTTAACGTGCTCTCAGAGCCCCGTCAGGGGCCTAACAAAAATTTTAAAATTTTGTTTTTTGATGTAAGTACCGTATATAAGTTTTGCATGTCTTTAAACTCCAACTACCCGTAACGATTTCCACAGATGTACGTATGGTATTTAGAACTACTGTTGTAGGACTTTTTAGGACCCCAACTACCCGTAACGATTTTTCGAGGTATGTAAAAGTATCAACGGGTTAAAAATGGTCATCCATTCATAGACTGGCCTGGGTATAATCACCTTGGATCTGCAATATTACGTACTCGGTTATCACTTCACCATGAGACGTGACTTACCCGAAATCAAATACAAAAAACGACTTCAAATTAATCTCTAGAAACGTTACTACATATACTACGTAAAACAAAGTAGAATAATATACGACAATGATATTAAAACCATTCCCAGCAATCTCGTTTTATATACATATTTTTCCCCGCCAGAGTAAAGTTTGGCCCGTTTTATAAAGTATCTCTTGCAAATGAGTTGGTGAGATATTTTTTCTGCTGTTTAAATATTATTTCATGTATGTAAGACTGTTAAAATATTTATCTAGTTTGTTGAATTCGTGAGTTAAATTGTTCAGCCCTAAGGAGCACTAACTTAACATAAGCTGTGGAAATATTTTCATATGAATATGAATTTAGATTTAGTGTGAATACTAGGAGCCCGCCCCGACTTCGCACGGGCAGACATAGGAATTTAACAAAATAATAAACATTATTAATTTTAATACGCTCTTGTTAAACTTTTCAAGCTTGAACTGGACCAAGTCTGTTTTTGACAAAATAAATAATCAAAATCATCTGTTAGGGAGCCATGATGCCCCAAGGAACCAGATATATATACACACAGAGATATAGATTCACACGTAAAACTCATATCTTACACCCTTTACACTTCGTGTCGGAGCTTGATAAAAGTAGCATATTTTTTCAATTTACCAACACTTCCTGCATTACATTTTGGATGAGGCAGAGTTAATAATTATAATATTTTTTTATGTTTTATATTTAATGTACACTAATAATTTATTTATTCAGACCACCTTGTGTCCATTTTGTTAGATACAGTAAAGTACAGTAAAGCTTATTCTATTTTTAGTAAAACTTTTTGTTTTTATGAATATATCAATCATCACAATACGATTAAATCCAATAATACGAATCATCACGACTACACGGTTGGCCTAGTGGTTTCAGTGGTCGCCACACCGCTTCCCACTGCGTCAAGTGTTGTGGGTTCAAATCCTACATGGGACAATAATTTGTGTGATCCATAAATTGTTGTTCTAAGTCTGGGTGTACTTTGTGTCCGTCTCTTGTATGTCTGTAATGATCCCCGTGACACAGGAATGTATATTACTTATACGGGAGTTGTCTTATAAAAAAAAATGATAAAAAAGGAATCATAATAAAATATTTAAATAATTCAAATATTAAAATCAAATAATGCAATTAAAATAAAAGAAAGAGTAATTATGAAAATTAATCAAAATATTTTTCAATTCTAATTCAAATCAAATGAAAATAATAAAATATAATAAAACATTCCTGTGTCACGGGGATCTTTACAAACATACATGAAACGGACACAAAGTACACCCAGACTTAGAACAACAATTTATGGATCACACAAAGTGTTGTCCCATGTAGGATTTGAACCCACAACACTTGGCGCAGTAGGTAGAGGTGTGGCGACCACTGAAACCACTAGGCCAACCGTGTAGTCAAAATTCCTGAGTGTATACCTACAGCCCACAGGCAACACGTGTAGAAGGATGTGCAGTATGGACGAAAAGTGTCGCTTTAACTTCTAAAGAACTACGTGCAAACCGTCGAGCTATCATGCTCGCTCTCACAACCAGCGCCTTTTGGTCCCGTTATATGTCGTCAGCGTTCCTGAGGCCAGAGGTCAATATATGTCCTAGGTACTTGAAGTTATAAACTATCTTCAAGGCTTAGCCGTTGAGTTTAGTTTTAGGAAAGTCGCAAATGACTTTCCTATATCATGTCACCATCATGTGTCAACTGGTGCTTGTTTAACATACACACATATATACACATGTATTGGGCATCCATATTTTTAAATGGAGACTTTATTTACATAACGTGGGCAAAATTTGATTTCAGAGTAATCCATAAGGGATAAGTCTGTGACATCACACACATTTATACAAATTCTATTACAGAATTATTATTCAAAATTGTATTACAGTAACCGTACTGCCGAAAAACACCTTTACAGTATTGATACATATTTTAGAGAAACTAGAAAATGAGGAACTAAAGCACGAAATCGATCAGAGTGGTGTGCAACAAGAGAGGCCTATGTCCAGCAGTGGACTACAGTAGGCTGACGATGATGATGATGATTATTACTACACTATTTGTCCTGTGTGGGTATCGAACTCACGAGTCGCGGCTTAGTATTTAGATTCACTAATCAATGTAGGTCTAGAGTCGGTCTATCAGAAAATTAAATTTGAGTAGTGATTAAGAAAGATTTTACGTGAAACTTGTTAAGCTGGTAAGTCTGCGTTCTCTTAAAATGATATATGATGACGATGATGAATGAAATGATGATGATGTTAAAATGATCTTGCAATTAATTAATGCTATACCGTTAAAAGTGTATACACTAGTTTATATTTTAACAGTAAAAATTATATATACTAGTTAAAGATATGCTAAACTGTAAACTAGTATAAACTATTTAGTTTGTAAACAAAATATACTATTTCTCTCCAGATCAACATTCACTTGTATGTAACAAGGATTTCTATCGAATATCGGCTGTATCACGTGAATATGATGTTTCAGACATGTAAATAGATATTGGAGAAATCCTTAAAGCCCGTTTATACGAGTAGGTCGTATTAAATTTGCTGTCTCCAATATTGGAATGATAAACGTTAATTTAAGTAAAAATTATTTCATAAAAGTATTTCAATGAGCTTTGGCAACATAATATTTAATAAATATTGTAAATACACAATGACATATCATACCACGTAGAGACATGTCTACAAGTAACTAGATACATATATAATAAATATAAAATAAAATTAATTTATTTCCCTAAAACAATTTTTTTACAAATTATATTGGGCTCCCTGATCTCTGAGCTAGGCCCAATGACCTGTGTTACAGAAATCAGTCTCCTCTCTCGTTGGTAGATTACATGTGATTTATAGAAAAAAGGAAAACAAATGCAGAGGTTAACCAACAATAACAAGTAATACCTGTATATGATACAATTAAAATTACACTTTTTATATGTGTGTGCATATGTGTGTTTGCGTGCGTGAGTGTGTGTGAAAGTGTATCTATGTGTCTGTGTGTTGTCTGTATGTGATGTTCGGAGAGAACATTTCACAAAATTAATATTTCAGTTTCGTTATAATTAAGTCCTAACAACCATTTATTGGTAATGGTTTTAACTTCGTGGCTTGCTTTGGGATGAACATTTAGTGTTTTATTTATTCTATTATATAGATAAGCAGCTTTATAATTAAATAGCCGCCTCGCTGCGGCTGTTGGTCATACGACATCTGGTATAATATTTCTTATTGCCCGCTACTTATTATATTTGTCTTCATGATATGGTATGAGCTTATGTCAGTGGATTACTAATTGTAATATGTAAAGTTGCCTAGCTGTTAACAACTTATTTTTCCTACAGTTTTACCGTGGAATATCTATACGGACTAAAAGTCATGACTTTTGAGACAGAGCGCTTGGCTCTTTCCAGATCAATCATAAAAGATTTGCTTGCACCACTCCATGCTTTTATATAATATCCAAGCACAGATTGCGCCAGCGTATAATATATTTTACGCAGAATATCCATGTCAGCAACTTCTTAAAGACCCGTATAGGTTTCCTGGTGCGGGCGACAACACTGTCACACTAACAACCACTCAAGAGATCTCAGGTTCCATGCCCGGATTAGGCCAAATAGCGTTACTGAGTTTTTCTGATTATAACTATTATTTGGTTATTTGGTTATGAGTTTGGAACTTGAGGTTTTATCTCCCGTGCCTGGGACAGCACGTAAAGACGTCGGTCCTACACTTAAACTAGGGAGGGGACTCTACTCGTGTCAGATAGGTGTTTTACCAGATTGTGTGTCTGAGCGTATAGAGAGTGCATCTGTGTTTGCGCTTACACTTGTGCACTATAATAACTCTTATGTAATTGGGTGGTCTCCGTTGAATCGCGCCGCCGTGGCTGAAATCGGCTTAGAGAACATCATCATCATTTTAAATTGGTTGGAAAACCGAATGTCTTATATTAATAACATTTTTAGTAAAATTGTATTGTCCATGTTAGAAATCTAAAATAATTGGAACAATCTATTAAAACATGAGCAGACTTGCAAACCAATTTTAAACAGTTGTGCAAATCTGAAATAGTTTAAGATTAATTGTAAAATTCCATGTTCAAATTATTAACATACATCTTAATAAGAATAGTATTACCAAGTTTCAAATCTGAAATAATGACGATAATCTATTAAAACATGTACAGAGTTGCAAACCATATTCGAACAGTTGTACAAACCTAAAATAGTTTAAGATTAATTGTAAAATTCCAAGTTCAAACATAGTAAAATTCACAGGGTACATTTTATTTCAATATTATGTCACAAACAAGAACTTTAACTTAAATATTTCACAGTTTGGATAGTTAAAGGTAAGTGTAAAGTATAAATATGCAAACGTTTAAAATTAACTGATCGCAAATGTCTAATATATATTGATATGTGCTCGTTATTTTCTAAAATAAAAAGAACAAAATAAAAGTGCATAAAATGTGGACGACTGCTCATCCCGGGATCACACTTATTAGAGCTTGGATGTGTGAAGTTTGGAAGGGTATGGAGCTCGCGAGAATTAATAACTTTTCATTTACAAAAAGAAAAAAAAAATTACATTATAACTCTTTTGTTCTATCTCCTATAACAGACTGGACATATATCAAAATCCTACTGATAAAAGAATTTAACAATATTGATTGAAATAAGCGATGATTATTAAAAACTACTACCATTATCGGTGCCTCGGTGGCGCAGTGGTAGTGTACACGATTGCTGTCCATGAGGTCTTGGGTTCGAATCCTGGGTCAGATCAAATGTTTGTATGATCTGCAAATATTTGTTACGGAGTTTGGGTGTTTTCTATGTATAATTTATATTTATGTATTGATATCAGTTATCTCGTAACCATAAAACAAGCTCTGCTTAGTTTGAGACTAGATGGCGTTGTGTGTTATCTAACACACAACGCCATCCGAAATATTTATTTATTTATTTATTAAATATTTATTATTGCTCTGGATTATTTTGAATCCTTTGTACATTACGTATTTGACCGTCGTAAGTACGACTGTTGTTAAAATGTTGTAAAAAAAATCACATTTATAAAAACATCTATATATCTATATCGCATGAAAATCACTTTAAGTTTAAATACAAAAAAAAGATCATTTTAGAAATGGCACTTAAAGTGAAAATCCTGAAATAACATATCGCATTACATAACTACAAAAATTTGCTTGATATGATGCTACAGAAGTAGTACAATTTAAAATAATATTACTAAACACGAATGTTGGAAAGATAAGCTAATGCTCCAAAGTACTATCTTCGCCTGTTCTACTTTTTTCTATATACATTTTGGGAAAAATTAAACTAATATGGTTTCTTGATATATCTTGACAACAACTTTTACGTATTATACTATATACATGTAAAAATAACAAATCCAATTTATCTACACAATCTAATGTGAACATACATTTACATTATCTCATCTACGATACAAAAATACAAAAATATATACTTTGTGCTATTCTCAAACCAAATAACAGCAAAGAAAAAGAACCGCGTGTTCGGATAAAGAGAGAGTTATTATATTACTGCGAGTCTAATTTACAAAAAGAAACTACTTGAACATGTGGTAGGTCGAGACGTTTGTATGTATTTTTTGCAAAAGAAAAAGTGTGACCCTACTAGGCTTATTTTATTCAAACTGGAAACTTTTGTATAGACGTGATACGCTTGTAAATTAAAGGGGTGAAGCTCACACCGTTACTTAAGATAGCGGTTAGGTTTATTACTTTTACTTAGTTTGCAGAACACTATTTTAAATGAATGTTTTAAGCAATCAATATTTGTATATCTGTTATAAAAAAAAGTACAGAGCAGTCAATTTTTGTGAGGATAAATAAGCAAGCAATGTAACGTGTACCATAAGTAGCTATTTATAGTTCCAGAATGCTTTTCACTACAAGAATACATTTAATATAAAAGAACTATATGTAGAATTAATATAAAATATAACATAACGAGTTATCTTATTTATAAATTAATTTAAATGAAGTAACTCAAGTAAATGAGTACGACAAGAATTGATAACTGAAAATCATGAGAGAACCGTGAGAGTGAACCGGTTGCGCTTTACTATGGCATAAATGGGCCGCCTCGACGAGGTTATACTACGGCCACTAAAAAAGAGGGGTGAAGTAATTCTTGCACTACATACATTTTCACTGAGCCAGTGAGGGTATTATACTTTCTCAATAAGTATTTACCTTCTGCTCGTTTGCCCCTCTTGTATAAAAAATAGATATTATAGAAACTCTTTGTTCGAGAAAAGTCTATTCGATAATTACAGTACGTGTAGTATTTTCATCAAGAAGAAGCTCCGTCATACGTCAAGTGAACCTTAAGTTTCTCTACTTTTCCCATTCTTTGCGATAGCGATATAACAGTACAAGTCATTACTCGTTAATTTACGTTTTATTTAAAATTCTTTTATAACATAAATTTAAACATACTTGTGCATTATTCGTATATCTAACGTGCATTTTGTTATCGATTCGTTTCAACAATTTTATGGTTTTTAGGAATATAATTAATTAATTCTATTGTACGAATCCAATTAATGAACTGTCATTGTTCAGGAATTTAATAATAGCACAGATCACCATTAATAACTCAAATATATTTTGTTTTTTTTTAATTCTACAAATGAAAATCTTAGTTAAATATATTAAGATGATTCGGTGTAACAAAGGCCTTTGACTTCGGCTTGAAAAGGATCTTCATTAAGGCGGACAAATGAGATACCGGGGGTCGGTATTACCAAAATTAGTTTCAGTGTTTAAGCGGACGTGTTCGGCACAGTGCCGAATGAAGTATTAGATCAGAATAGTGATTTAGAGCCTCTCAATTTAAGAAACATTCCACGTGAATATGAGAAGCGGCAACTCTATATTTTTATGATTATATTATATGATCAAAACCAACAACCTTTAGTAGCCCACTGCTAGACGTAGGTTTCTCCTAGAAAAGCAACCACCACGCAGGTTAGGAGGGTAGGTTGATTCGGTATTTTTAACATAAAATCTATCTATTTGTGTACATTTATAATTCTCGTGTCACCTTGTTGCTTACAATGAAATGCAAAACTATCAATCCGATTTTCACATTCTTTTTCTAGTTTTAAAATTTGTGTTATTAACTGGCGTGCCTGAGGTGAAATAGTTAAAGTTTAAAAAAGAGCATTCTTGAAAAGAAATACAGACGAAGTTGTGTGGGTCAGCTAATAACTATATATCATAAAAGATTTAGATCCTCAAGGGCAGTATTCTAGTTTCTATAGAGTTCTAAAAGACCGAATATTTTTTACCGACATAAGATAACGTCCACTACAAATCACATTAACATTTAAAGTACTTATTCTAAAGCAAAAACATGGAAAGTATTTGAAATTAGCAATAAAAATTCCCAATTGCTAGCTAAGTCCTTAGGTATCAATAAACCTGATGATCGTACTAAAATATCTCGTCATGGTAATGTAGTTTATTGTTAGTGTTTTCCCTTAATGAATTTGTTGTTGAAAATGTACAGTAAAATACATAATTTAGTGAGAATTACCAATTTTACACTCATGAGGCGAACTTTCCAGCAATGACTAATTTGACTAGTAAGAATGTTTCTTTGATCCTACTACCTGCTTTGTTATCAGAGTACATTTATGTACCGACATGAAAATATCTAGTTGGTTTTTGTATGCTTTAAAAACTGGAAAATTCACACCACTTGAGCTCAAATTTTTACAGAATTCACAAATAGTTTTAATTATAGTTTTTATTTATTGCCGCCACAATATACCACAACAACGCGGTATAGATATTAATAGTTATAGTTAGCCAGTATAGTAGATTACCCAAATGTTTTAATGAAATGTGTGAATACCAGAAATTTAATTCTTATTGCCGACCTTTCATCCTGTTGACCTATTTTGGATTTACCCCCATTTTCTAAAGCAGCTATATAACTTTAATTTATAATTTAAAAAATATGGGCATTTTTCAGGCCTCAGTTTTCCCCTACAATAACATGCCTAGATAAAAATGGTATTGGAGTTTTTATCCCATTTTGAAACAGGTACAATTTTATTTCAAACATTGACAAAAACAACTATAAATTGCAGGCGTAAACACTGGGGGATTGTGGTAAGGAGTAAGATTTATTTTGTGACGTTGTACTGTATGAACACTGAATAAATAATATAGTACTTCTGAAGATTTGTTTTCGTTTTTAGGTTACTTATGAGGACAAGAATGTGACTTTCTCATCTATTTAGTAATTTGAAAAGTAGGTTATGCATATTTCCTGCAATCTGTTTTTAATCAAAGATTTATACACAAAGATCTTCCATGCTGCCATCACTGTGTCAATCAAGATTCTTCGCTTAGAGGCTATAACCACGAATAATTATTATACGTATCGATACTCACTTGTCATGAAAATGCTTATTACTAGTAGCGTACGAGTCGAAGATATAGTTTAACATCGGTGAGTCGGATTTTCCTGGCCTCAACCCCTGCTTACGAGGCTTACTGGTGACCCTCAAGCTGCGGAAAACCGTTGGTGGGTACGTCGGCATTGTTGAAGATATCGATCGTGTTGGATCAGTAGTCGTTTGACCTGGGCAAAAGAAAAAAAAACATAGCTACAGCGTTTTGTTTAAATACAACTGAGTCAAAATTGCAGGATAATCTTTGTTTTTCATCGTACGTAGTATATAGGTTTTAGTAACAAAACTTATTCCTGATTATCCTGATGCTAAGAAGTAATGGATGGCAACATATTTGTGGCTCTGGAGTTGTATTTGTCCTTGTTTGGTTGTAGGAACATACCGTCAAGTGACACATCTGCTCATTTCTCCACAAAGGATAAAAACTGTAACAAAGTGCTATTTATCAATTTAATAGAGGTATGGAATCCCAGGGCTTTGTGGTATGGGAAACGAAATGAATATTAAACTAATAACGCGTAACAAATATGTCCAAATGAGTCTTTTTTCCGAAGTATTATCCAAGAAGTAAAGATAGAGATGATTTTTAAACTAAATAAAATCGAAGTGGGACTCTTGATTCTCCATTCATGATTCATGACTCCATTCTTAGCAGCTACCAATACTGGTTACGCTTTTTCTTACTTGATCGGCTTGTTTTACATAAAAATTTATGTAAAATATTAATTAAAACCAGTAAAGTTTGTAGCATTAACATTAGTTAATTAATGTATAATATTTAGTTACATCTGGAAATTGAATTGATCTCCAAAAGACGTTAGTAATATGAGGTATAAAATAACATGAACATGAAAGTTTATAAAGATATTACTTATTTCTTTAATGACGCTAAATTCACAAATTCGGATCGAATAATATTTCGCAAATTTTCAATAATAATGTTATATATTTAATCATATCAAGCTACCGCAAATAAGGCTTCGAACCCTTGTCAATGCTTGAAGACATTCTTGACACGTGACGTACGTACACTACGTTCAATGAGAGATCAATCATCTTTTTTCATAAATTATGAACTGAAAAATCAATGTCATTTACTTTTATATAGTGTTGCTCAATTTATTACATTTTGTATAGTTCCTATTGTGTGTCAATATTTTTTTCTATTTTTATGAATCCGAAAGTTAAAAAAGGTGCCAGTGTTTCCACCTACTTGTACCTATAATGGGCATGCCTCATGTTTAAGAATGTATTGCATATTATCCCGTTGATGTAGTAGACGAATAAAAAAATGCTATTTAATCTAATTTTATTTACATGTAAATAACAATGTTGGTGTTTCAATGTGTGTCATTTGCAACAAACTTAACAAACAAAATAGTATTTGACCAAGTAAGTTTGGTGTAGATTAAAAAAAAAACATTCTTACACTTCAATAAAGTAATTATATAATTGGAGCAATGGTTTCATTTTAATAAAATTAATTATCGTCTTCGTCTTTATCATGACGGCAACTACTGGATTAAGCTATCCCACGATATGGACTAAACTATATAGCACTACTACTTGGTGTCAGTAATTGTAATAGATCTTCAAGGCAAAAAATAAAATCATATATAACAAACAAAAACTGCTCTTCGTTAAACATTGCTCTTTTATTGATTTTCTTTCACCAATAAACAAAAAAACAGGTAATAATTTAAGATATTATATTAATATAAATATTCCAGAGTGAAACTTTATCAATTAATTTATATTGTGCTTACTCATTTTCATATGTACGAAAGACAATTAATTAGTACAATTAATCGTATCGTGAACGTATGAAATTGTTCAACTGTGGTGATCTGTGCTATTATTAAATTCCTAAACAATGACAGTTGATTAATTGGATTCGTACAATAGAATTAATTAATTATAGTCCTGAAAACTATTTTGCTATGAACGCTAGCAATGGAAGAGTTAACGATTAAGTAAGACAAATATTTATGAACTTTAATTCTATTCATAACCTATAAAATCCGTCCCGATTGGATATGGTAATTGAGTATGGGAATACTCAATTATAAAAATAAAATAAAAATAGGCTTTATTTCCTATAACCTGCTTTACACTTTTATTTTTAAATTGAAGATTAATGAAATGATATCTGATTAAGTAGCATTATCAGCAAACAGGTCAGGTGTCTTCTGACTCCTCTAATTCCCTCCACTTGTTTCGGTCTAGAGCAGTTCTTCTCCATCCATTTGGCAGACCGTCTTCCCATCATTATTTTTACCCATTTTTACCGGTCTTCCTCTATGTCTCTTTCCATACCTAGGAAACCATTCCGTAATTTTACTAGTCCATTTCTCTGCTTGCGATCTCCACATGTGCCCTGTCCATTTCCATTTTAATGACCTTCCTTTTATTCCTATATCAGCCACCTTTGTTATTTCTCTAATTTTTGTAGCTTTCCATTTATCCTATATATATTTATATCATCCTATATTTATATTATATATATTTAGTCGTTGATCCAGCACACTTCTTTCCATGCCTCTTTGACACACTCTTAATTTTTTCTCAATCCTTCGTGAGAGAGAGATCTGGCAACCGTATGTGAGACACGGAAGGATGCAAGTATTATAAATTTTGTTTTTTCGTAGACAGGTATAGTTTTATTTTTCATAACCTCTTTAAGAAACCAATATCTTTGCCAACTATTATTTATTCTTCGGTCTACTTCTTTGTTAGATAGGTCCTTTGCCGATATAATTTGTCCCAGATACATGTACTCGTCGACATTTTTTTTTTTATATTTAAGCTGCCAAAATGACTCTGCCCTGCCTGATGGAAAGCATGAGCAGAATCCAAGAGTGGTGGTCACCATCCTCAATGCGATAAAGAACAATGCAGTATGGTGACCCACACTATGGCGGCCTGGGGGGAAGGGGGATGGTGAGGGGGATAGGGAACGTTGGATTGGGGTATGGGCCTCCGTTATCCTCACTCACTCGATGAAACACAGCGTAAGCGCTGTTTCACACCGGTTTTCTGTGAGGCCATGGTATCACTCCGGTCGAGCCGGCCCATGCATGCCGAAGCGTGGCTCTCCCACGGTTGAAATACGGTTGACATATTCGATCTCTTCTTGTCCACTTCTTTTTTTTTTTTTTTTGACTTGGTGGAATTCCTTTACACACTTCGCTCCCCCCCTGCGGGTACAGGGGTTCACTTCGTGTGGGACTCCTGACTGACACCAGCCAGAGTACCCACTAAACCACCACGGTATGCCACTCTGCGCCTGTGACGGGAGGGATCCGGGAACCGCTTTCTTACGCCATCCGGACCCTTCTTGTCCACTTCTATCTTAACCTTAGCTTTGTTCGTCATCACTTTAGTCTTATTTATATTCATTGATAATCTTGCTTTTTGACTTTCTGATGACAGCTGTTTTGTAGTGTTGCTGGATCTCTTGCAAATAAAATGAGATCGTCTGCAAAACGAAGGTGATTTAGTCTTTCTCCTTTTATATTGATTCCAAGCTCGTCCCAGTTAAGTTGTTTAAATATATTTTCTAATACAGCATTAAAAATTTTTGGTGACAGTGAATCCCCTTGTCTGACGCCTCTTTGAATTTCAAACTCATCTCTAATGCGTTCTAATTGTATTTTTGATGTGCTTTTTTTGTATATTTGTTTGATAATTCTACAATATTTCCGTTGTACGCTCAGGTTTTCCAGTGACTGCCATATGTAATTATTATTCAACGAATCGAATGCTTTATTTTAATCCACAAATGATAGATATTATGGTTGATTATATTCGTTACATTTTTGAATTACTTGTTTAATAACATGTCATGGTCGTGTGTAGTCTTGTTTTCCTGTGTTTTTGTAGTTTTTGCTATCCGTTTCGAATGATCTTTTAATTTCTTTAGAGCTTTTTTATACCACCAGTTTAGGATTTGTTCCCTTATTGTTTGGAACCGAATCTGTTGTCTACGTTTTCTTATCAGTTTGGATATTTCTTTGCTAATATTTGTAATTTTTTTACGATTCTTTTTTCTGTTATTTAACAATTCTCTTCTCTCTTTTATTTTAGTTCTAGCTTCTAAACCTAGTCTATCCCTTACATTTTTCTTCGTGCGTTATATTACTTTCAATAGAACTTTTTTTCTCAAATGTCGTATTTTTCTTGTACATTGCATTTTTTTAAAGACCTTCCCGCATTAGGAATATGCAATCCTGAGTCACGGGGATCTTTACGGAACGGACACAAAGTACACCCAGACTTAGAACAACAATTTATGGATCACACAAAGTGTTGTCCCATGTAGGATTTGAACCCACATCACTTGGCTCAGTAGGAAGTGGTGTGGCGACCACTGAAACCCCTAGGCCAACCGTAGTTTTTTTTATATCTTCTAGAGTTTCTTTCATGTTTCTTGTATCTTGCTCTGATAAGTTTATCATTCTTCCAGGGTTCGTTTGCTTAAATTTTTTTCGTGGTAATTTTAAGTCTTTGCATGTTATGGTTTCGTTTAATAGTCGGTGATATGATTTAAAATTAAAGCTGTTTACTATAGTTAGTGACTATGTACTTGCCATTGGGAGACATCCGTATCCATCTTCGTTACCTTTTTTCTTGATAAAATTGTTTATGATTCTAAGATTATGTTCCAAACAGAAATTTATTAGCTGTTATCCATTATCGATTCTCTTTTTATTACTATTACTTCCCAGAATATACTTTTCTATACATTTGCCTCTTAAAATTCCCAATCACTATAATGTTTTTATCCATTTCATACTCAACCTCTGTAAAACTTTTGTGGAACACTTCCTTTTCTTTCTTTGTTGCTTGCTCTCAATTATAAGAACCACCAAAACTTCCATTATCAAGTCATGTTACTATATTTATTATATTTTTTTTATGCTACAGAAAGGCAAACCAACTGACATAGCATGCGATGTTGAGTGATTACCAGTGCCCATAGGCACAATTCAAGAGTCAACAATACGATGTCGCCCTTGTGATTCTTGTGTCCTTGTACCGATTGTGAAAAGTATTCTCAAGGCTCACATGCCTTTTATATTACTGAATGAGAGAAAAGCATACAATAGTTGATTTTATTTACTTTTTACCTGTGTTAGTGGTTTGTGGAGCGATGGCCCGTGTGAGCACCGCCATGAGAAGCACGATGCGGTGCATACCGCCGCATCCTACCCGCTCAGCAGGCTTGCTGTCAACAAGCAATATATTTTCTTCAAAGTATAATACACTAAATGGAAGACAGATGTACATTGTAAATATATAAAACATTTTTAAAAACAAACATGAGTAGGAAACGATGACTTTAAAATGAAACTATAGTATATTTGTAGTATTTAAAATCATTGGAGAAAAAACAAAATAATGTAATAAAGTTTTTCGTCTTAATATCCACTAAATATATACTCTATTAATATTAGGTATATATCGCAAGTATTTATTAACAGCAGCAACACCAAAATGCCGTATCAATATAAAAAGGTAAATACTCTAGAAAGTTAGCCTATTTGAAATTAATGTGCTTTCGAGAACAAATACAAAAACACTCCAGTATATATCTATTGATAGAAATGATCTATCACACAGTATTATTATCTCTGAATCAAATACAAAAGATTCAGAATTATTAAGTTCTTAAATATTAGAATAGGTAAATATAATAATTATGTGAATAAATAGAAATTTAGTTTTTAATAAATATTTAAATATAAAATTTCTTAAATGTAATAATATGGATGGATATGTCATGGAAAGTCAAGTCAAGACTCTTTTTATGGAAGTATCAAGCTGAAATTTATATCAAATACTCAAGACTAAAGCTTGGAGCTTTGAAAAAATCAACCTTCAATGCCAACGTAATTAAAAAATACAGCCGTTTATGCTTCAAATTTTTGACACTCATAAGGGAATGAAAACCTGCAGGGTGCTTCCCGTGAACTCAGAATCTTGAAATTTGGTACTAAGCAACGTTTTATAGCATAGATAAAGGAAAAATTGCGAAAAGCATAAATTTTTAGTTACATCATATATCTAGGTTTGTACGAAACCCTCGGTGCGCGAGTCCGACTCGCACTTGGCCGGTTGTTTTTTTTTTCATTTTTCTACTCCGGTTTAAAGAAAAACATTAATTTTTCGAGTTGACTAAAGCTTTTAACAGAATTACACAACGATCATAAACATTCTTTAAACTATGAGCTTGCGCATTAAGGTTCACAAATGACAGTTCCGATGGGCTATAATATCAAATATCCTCGCTGTGCCACATTCAATTATTATTAAGTAATAGGAACTTTAATTAAAAGAAAAATATTTTAACAAGGCTGTCGTAAGATGAACTACTCTTGTTTCAATTAAGCCCTGAAAGGTAGACACCGTTTTCCTTGTCTACATATTTAATTACATTAACTTTTATAGTTATGTTGTGCAAGAGAAGTTAAGAACCTCAATTTGGTAATTTTTCAAAGTTTGGCACTGAGTGGTAAGGACGCTCAAAATGGTTAAACTTCTATAGATTCTGTAGGAGACTATGCATCTTGGCCAGCATTTCGAGGTGATATAACTGTCGAGTTGTTAATTTAGTTGTAAATTACTTATATTTGTAAGGTGGTATAAATTAAGTTTTTCTTGAATTAATTAATAACAATCATTTAACACGTAATAGATCTTAAAATATTAACGTAATTGGAAATTAATGACCCAGTCTATCTTACCGTTAATAGAATGCGTACATTTGCACTCAAGCTCAGCCATTTCGAGCTATTTACAGTATTCCATATCCTTTAGCTATTACCAAACTTTCCTATGGATGTAGTCAGTTTTTAGTGAAAATACCTCAAACTCGATACCAAGTATATACAAAGAGATTTTCTAATTACAATAAAAAATCCCCACAAAATTTACCCCCTTCTCCTTATCCTATCTAAAAACACTGCTTTTGCAATTTTATGCATTGCGCTTAATCTAAACAAAATTGTTCAAAAGAAATAATAATTTAGTAAAATTAACTTAGTTATTTTATAAATATTACATTTTTCCAATTACAACCATTTTGAAGTCCATAATTTCGGAATTTCCTTACATAACGAATACCGAAGCTAACAAATTCAAAAGTAAACGAAACCTGAAATCCTTTCAAAATAAACAATTTAAATATTATAACGTTTGGCATCAAGGAACACAACAAAACTACAATGGTAAGCTACTTTTTGGATCACTTTGGGATCAGTTGTAAATTAGGCCTTAGGCTGTCAGATGTGAACTGAATGTTTAATTTATTTTTGTTATAGAATATTTTAAACAGGTTAATTGTTTTGGAAGAATGCCTAATGTTTAAGTTTGTTTGTTGTTGTTGTTTTTGAAAATTTCTGCTGAAAGTAAATTTTTTGTTAATAGATAATTTTGAGGAATATGTTTTATTTTGTAAATTTAAAACAGCTTAGGTGTTTCAACTTAAAGAGAAGTATGTTTTTCAGTTTTATGGTTACAACTTTCTAAAGATATTACTGATACTCCTAAAGATATTCTTTTATTCCCACATTCCCACTAGTATACTTAAATAAACACAATTAAAAAAAATATTAAAAATGCACACTCCCATATCTGCCTCAGCCAATATGGAATACTTGGTGTTGATATATCGAGTGAAGTCCAGTTTTGTGGCCATTTGAGCATTTTAGTTGAGGCTGAGAAACAGATAGGTATATAACAAACATAGCCATGGTTTCTAAAACTAATTATTTTCATGCTAAATAATACTAAGAAATTTAAAAATTAAGGGTTACTCTACTTTACTAGACACAGTTTCTAGAAAAGTATGAATATAAAATTAGTGAGCTGTGATCTATTGACTGGTAAAGAAGAATGGAAGAAGAAAACTCATTCCTCCGACTCCAAGTATATTTTGGAAAAGGCAAAGAAGATGATCAGTTCATTATGTTTATTTATTTATTATCTTTGTAATAAAAGAAACGTATTGTCACTATAGGAATAAAGACTATTTATAATACTGTAAATAACTATGTGGGAGTGTTGGCTGGTGCTTCAGTATCGTCACGCTTGTAAAAGCATTCTGTCTATGACAGACGCCCTGATACAACGGTGGACGCCTGTTTGTTGTCATAAAATAAGTTGGAGCATTACACATTCGGCAATCCCCTCGGAAACCATCTCTTATGGCATATCGGACTCGAACAGACTAAAAACGCACGCCATCGCGGGTACTACGGGCCAGGGAACCAGGTGCACCCTCAGGGGAAGGATAAACTTGGAACCCCGACGTACCTTCTTTTCTATTCAGAAAAGCGCTCGAGCACTAAGGAAACTCTACCCCTTAACATTATAAAGCTAACAAAAAAGAGTCGATAGAACCAAATATTTTTTGAAGTACATGAGCATAGCTGGAATACGTAAAATTAATTAAACAACATCGAGGCGTGATAGCAATCCTTGGGTAGCACAAAGGGAAGTTTGTTTCTATAGTAAATTATACCGTACTCGGAGGAATAACGTGTAACTTTTATCGATTGTGATACTGACGAACATTAAGTTCTGGTGAATTCTATCGCTATGTAATTAAAACTTTGGCTTTTGGAAGACAGAGGAACTTTTATTAGTCTTTATCTGCATTAAGGTTTATTGAGTAATATACGTGAGTTATTTTTCATGTGAATAAATAACGTTCCTGTATATTGCTACTAAGTGAAAATAAATTTTATTTTCTTTCCTCTTAAAGCGGAAAGTTAATATCGGTATCTTCAGTATTTTACACTATCACTTAAAGGCCAAATAAAAGCCTTAATTCTCTTTTAGGTTCTTTAGAAAGAAATTAAAAATTGGGTTAGCGAAATGAGAGCAGAGAAAATTTTGTAATTACTTTAAAATACAAATATCGATTCTCTTTGATAGTACTTTTTAGTATCGGCTTTTTATCCAGTATGTAACAAAATTATAAATATCTGAAAAACACAGTAGTAATTATCACAGAATATAAAATAAAAACTTAAACTAACACGGACATCTGTAACTTACTTAGTAACATAAACAACATACGCAAATGATTTATTACGAAAAGTAACAGTGTTTAGAAGTGGGGAATTGAAGAAAAACAGTTAACGTTAGGTTTACACAGCCTACAGAGTCTGTAGATATTTTTTATTAAAGGATGTAGATAAACGCGCATATAATAATCAAGTGTATCAGAACTATGTTTATGGTTCTCTAAATATACAGACTTGTTCGATTTACTTATATGTCTACTGTGTTAGGCAAAATGTAAGTTTTACTATGTAAAATGTAATAAAAATGTTACGTGGTGTTATTGAAGGTTATTAAAGCTATCAATCTCAAATAAATCGCATCTTGTATTGTGTTCATACAGGTTGTTAAACACCGATAAACGTATTCCAAAAAATTTTTGTCTAGACTTTTTTTATAGAAACCCAAAAATGTTAAATAAAAATATTTTTGCACATAAATATTTGCAGTTACAAAGTATATCAGTATAAATATCTATTCCTATGACGACAACATTATTAATAAATTTGTAAGAAAGCCATAAATATTGTTGTACAATCAACTAATAACATACTAGAATCTAATTAATTCTAATGGGTCGCTGAATTCATGATCTAATAGCTACCGAACAACATACAAGAAAAATCATATTCTTTTAAACGTTTAGACATAAAATTCCATTAAAACAAATAATTACATTTTAATAGGATGATGGTTTAAAATATTACACTCACAGAAAAAAGGGAAGTGACCTTTTTTAAACGTTACGGGGAACACATTAGTGTAATAACACGAGGGGCACGCCTCAAATGTGACAGTGGAGTGGTAATGAAACCTTCAATTACATAAGTAAATGAAACGTGCAAATATGTATGTGTATGTACTGGACGAATCGTGCTGAATAATAAACATTTTCAACTGGGGAAAAGACAATTGAAAAGGACTGGATTTTTTATATTTTATATTTTAATGTAGAATATAAAAGAGAAATGCTATATTTTACACTTAATTATTATTCTACAGCACTTAGGAGTAAAGCAGTAATTGCAAACAGTTGACAAGTGTAGTTGTGGATGTACTACCTTGCATATACATTTGTATTTTTTTAAATAGTAAGATATTAAATAAAATATTTTCTGTACGCTGTGTGTAAAGTTGCAGATATTTTGATAGTATTTAGCAGTCGGATAGTGCCAACTTTGTACTCTGTTGTCTAATTGAAAAGCTTCTATAGAGCTTTCAGCATAAATACTGTCATTTGGTTTGTTAAAATATTACTCAACTCTAAAAAACTCATCTGTAAACAAAATTTTCCTGTGACCTCCCTTTGCGTACCGCTTTATTAGTTGTATTGATTATATACCCTGTTCTTTTTTAAATTATCAGTTAAGCAATGACCAATGCGTCTCTTATGGCTAGTTTACACGTATTGAGTAGGGAATTGGTTAGCTTAATTTGAACTAAATTTTAAGCGGTTGAATGCTCACACGTGTTTAACTAAAATCCTATTTATTTTGGTTACAATGGACGTTGTAAGTCTGGAGTTTATTATGTATTCGCAAAACTATTGCGTACACACGCGAACAAAAAGCAATTTAGTAAAAGCCACGCCTACCGGGGAATGTGCGCAACGCGGGAAGGGAGGTTACTTAATCAACAAATAGGCTCAATTCTGTTCTACTTATTCACAAAACCGTTTACTTACCTCTTGTAGCTAAAGAGTTATTGAGTGATTGTTTTCTCGCATTAATCGATACTAAAATCATTTAATACATGTAAACATTCTACCGTGGGAGAGCCACGCTTCGACATGAATGGGCCGGCTCGACCGGGGTAATACCACGGCCTCACAGAAAACCGGTGTGAAACAGCGCTTACGCTGTGTTTCATCGAGTGAGTGAGGATACCGCCCATACCCCAATCCAACGCCTCCTATCTCCCTCACCATCCCCTTTCCCCCCAGGCCGCCATAGTGTGGGTCACCATGCTGCATTGTTCTTTTTCGCATTGAGGATGGTGACCACCACTCTTGGATTCTGCTCATGCTTTCCATCAGGCAGGGCAGAGTCATTTTGGCAGCTTAAATATAAAACAAAAAAAAAAAACAGTCCATTGTAGGCTGCAAGACATAAGTCTTATGTTAAAATACGCAACACGGTTCCAAGTGCTATCTTTATTTCTCGAGACAAAATATTTTGCTTTAACATTTCGCTAGTACCAAAATTATGAAAGATTATAAAAATTGTATTTGAATCCATACCTACTTTATGTAATGCATCCACAGCGATTTGGTTCTGTTTATCACCCCCCTCCATTTTAATAACACAAAGTATTATAATATATTGGCGCGGAAATAAAAAAACACAATTTACAATTGTATAAATTGACAGATATCATATTCAAAAGTAGTATTTTATTTATTTTTAATTGTAACAGTATTTATGCCCAGACCAAGTACATATGTAAAGCTTATAGTTTAGGCTATGTGAATGTCACCTGCAATGCTTCGGTAATTTGGTTAAACAAAATTATTAATATACTTTTGTACCAGTATGCAAATCTGGTTAGCTGGCATTAAAACTTCCCGCATAACATTTTTTAATAACGATAAGATTTATCATACTCATAAAGCTACGAATGTAAATGGAATATAATAAAATAAATTAGTGACGACTGACATTAAATGTTCATGCGGTGTTTATTTTCCTAAGCAATCTGCCTAAAACAACTTCTACTACTATTACTACGAAGTTTTCAAAGCTAAGAAAGATTAAATAGCTTTGCATGTTCTTTAATCCGTCTTTTTATTGTCATGCCTTAGGCATTAAAAAGGTTTGGCAATTGCTTATTAATCGTTTTTATTGTAGTGAATGTAAATAGTGTATGTAGTTGGTTTATTAATTAAAGATTAATTTGATTATTTTGCTGTAGTTAAATCCTAATCAGACTAAACAAACATGGTGAGTTTTAAGACATTGGAAAACTAAAAATTGTATTTTATTAGTTACTAACCACTAGTTATTAATACCCTAAGTTACTTGTAGCCTAAGTTACTTGTTATATTATCAAATATCTCAAATTAGGTAGTCCAGCCATGGGCGCATTCAGGTTCTGAGCCAGGGGGGGGAGGGTAATCTGGTTTTTATAATAGACTAGCTGAGCCCCGCAATGTTGTTCCCCGCTATTATTGCTGTAACCGCGAGTAACGCCACGGGTCGAAGTTAATCTAAAAAGTAGGGTTAATAATTAACTTTAGACTAAGTTAATCCCGGACCGGACCAGCCATTTCAGAGATAAGCCGAAACTAACAGACAAACAAAAATTCTCTTAGCAGTGGGATAAGGCATAGCCAGTACAATTCGTAGAGATGGCTTCACCTTCGGGTAATATGATTTTGTACTTCCCGAATTTGACCCCTAAGTTGGAGTACTGCGACGATCTGATCTTCACGGCACTCAGTGGCTTGACTTGGCAGAATGTTGTTGTCAAAGCGTGGAGTATGCGGACTGAGGCGGGCACCGACTGAGGTACCAAGCGCGGCAATTTTTTTAACGTGGCGTTTTGGCCGAAAAGGCGCGACGCACGTTTTTTCAAGTTATATATTGTACTCCAAATGGCAAAATGTACTTTTACATAACTTTAGCATCAAAGTAGATAGTAAGTGTGATGTAAAGGGAGGGCAGCTGCCCCTACCTGCCCCTTCCCTCCCCCGCGATATACCCATGAGTCCAGCATATCAAAAAATTAAGTTGTTATTAGTATCACAAGTATTTGTATTTGTGTAATTTTTCGTAGAAGTGATGAAAAAACATACTTTAAAAGAATTAAGTAGAAATGTACAATAGGTACATGTATTACATCCATATTCTTGAGAATATATCTACTTATATATATATATATATATATATATATATATAGAAATGAGAATGATAGCCACGTATTGAATTGTAACACCTTATGTCTTTGTTGTTATTTTTCAGGGGCAAAAAGCCTATTGACTCCTTTTTTCCCGTGCGGCAATCTCCTTGGATTGCAGCTCCTGGTGGCATATAGGACTCGAACCGATTAAAACCGCACGCCGTCTCAGGTACTAGGAGCCGGGGAACCAGGTATACCCTAGAAAGTAAAAACCTGGAACCCCGACGTACCTCGCGCCACCTACGGTTTCTAGATGGCCCCCTCTTGGATGGAAGCCCCGAAGTTTACGTTGCTGTCCCAATAGATGGTGCGCGAGTGCAGCGAAGCGCGCGCACCCCCACCCAAGCCTGTTTGTACTAAGGCGACAAATGGCCACATTTGTCACCCCCAGGCTGGGGCTTATGGGGACGGAGATCAGAGCAGTAAGAAATAGCGGAGTTAGCATATTGCCTCCTTAGCACAGAGGAAAATTGAAACTAAAATAAAAATAATAATAGTTTTCTAACGATGAAGTATAAAATATACTATGACATATACTTCTAAATCTCGATATACTTATACTATAGTACATACTTCTAAATTCATTCTATAATTGCGTTATTTTAATATGTATGCATTCTTCTGATTTCTAGAGATGAGTTTAAATTACTACACAATCATAATTAGTTAACTACAATAATTTAAAATAATTTATGCGAAAATCAATTTCATAGCTAGCAATGATATCTCATTAAAATTGTAGTTGATGTATTCTGCCCCAAAATACATACATAGATATTATCTTCATAGAAGTTTTCTTTGGTAATTATTAATCATTTTATTGCGATTGTGCTTATAATATGTGAAACACTTAATTATTTTTTAAATTACAAATTACGTAGATTCTCGAATATATTCGTTATGATAAATAAAACGACAATTTATTTATAAGGGCCTCTCTTTCCTTCTTACATTTCGCTTTAACGTGTTAAAGATCTGTATGTACGATTTTATCATCACCTGTCAGTACATCAACATTTTCGATTTCATCTACAAAGTACTTACTTCGAACATTTTAATTTAGATAACATTTCGCCGCCCTTAGACCCTTCGATGTTTGTGTCCAACTTCTACCTCTTGGGAATGAAAAACCCTTTTAACTTCATTTATCAGAAATGGAATGTTACCCTTGTGGGACTGAGTTTTGCATGACACTCCTTTCCTTTATTTTCTGAACGTTTTTTTCTTAAAGTATCTACTGTTTACTTCAGCGAAATGGTTTCGCGAGGCGATATTGACAATTGCGCGTATTGGTAAGGGACTGATAATGCTAGAAAGCTGGGGTTAAATGTTTGTTGGAACAAATAAAATGTAATTTTAGTGCATTTAAATGAAATACTACATCAGCGTAATATAACCAAAATTCAGGCACAGTAAAAGTAATGGTTTCCACATTTATATTATTGCCTAAAATGTAAAAACATACAGGCTCGATAAAAGCAATAAATGTAATTTCTTAATTAATATTCTTAATTTTTTTTTTTTTTTGCTGCGGTTGTAAAATTTATTCTGGTATTAAAAAAAAAACTTATCTTACGACAAGATTATATGCTGTACTTTGATATTTGCTAATACATTATAAGTTACACGATTGTAGAACGCATTACAGATGGAAGTAAAATACCACTTTAAAGAAAAATATCACGTTAAGATTACCGCGATATGAATTTCACAAAATCTCTTTTATTATATTTTATAAAACAATATCAGCATGATGTAAATTTCGAACGCGTCGGTTTTCAACAGTGTCGGTTAATAAATGTTTTAAGTGAATATTTGCTTTTATTATATATATTATAAAATATTTGTATATATATAATACACATATATAATACTTAAAAAAATACATAAAATATTTGCAACAAACCATTGAATCCCACAAATTAACATTATATGTTATAATGATATTTATTTGCTGTGTATGTGACACACACACAGCAAATAAATATAATCTGTGTATTTAGTTGCTCTGAAACTATATCATTTGTTTATATGTAGGCATTTACCAGTAACGTTATAATATTTGTACTATATAGGAATATAAGCTTGCTAACCTATTATTATAGCGTCCTAGTTTATGTTTTCACTTATATGTTAACGATTTTATCATGCCTAAGCAACAAAGTCTTTTAAACCAAGATAACATTTCGAAAGCTAAAACATAACACAATATTTTTCATGAAAAAAAACTCATAATACTGAAAATATCTTTGAAAAACTTTTATTGGCGCCTACTAATTGGTAGGATACAATACTAGGGTACAAAGAACTTAATCCATTTTGGATGACTACAATGGTAATACCATTTATTTATTAAATTCTTGAACAAAAAGGAAACAAAACTATACTGAAAGCCGCAAAAGAGTCGATGTCCGTTAAACACAACGACCATTCCATTACTTATTACTAGATTAACACCTCAATTCACTCAGCCGTAGGAATTACAAAGTGATACGGTAGCGATAATGTCTATCAAGATTAATGAATCGTGAGTAGGTTACATGTAATTAACTTAAATTAATTCCTTACTACTAAGCATGAAGGAAACGAGAAATGGCAATTTAGTAATCAAAATGGGTGACTAAGCAGACATGACTTTGAATTTAACTAGACACAACTGTGGCTTTGGTAAATTAAAGTTTCTAATAAATTATCAACCTACCCAATAATATCAGTGTTCCATAGAATGCTTCATTCACACTTCAGAGACTGGACATAGATATTTGTAATTTCGTTCTGTTCTATTTGTTATCTATTTTTTATTCTATATTATATCAGGATTATACATCGACATATTCGCTATTGATCGCTGTACTAATTTATAAACCTATTGTTGGTTTCAAAGCAATCTGGAACATTGAACCGTAAACTTTTCCAATTACTTAATGACGTGTTGTCTTTTTCAAATTCCTCTAATCACATGCTAACAAAGCGAATTTTCTATAAAAAACGCCTTTTCATTTATAGACAACCACAAATCAGCTAAATTAAACCAGATCACAGACGATTTTCAACATGATTGAACTTGTAACAAAGCGGTCGTATAAATGGCTTCGTTGTAATCGTAACTCGTAACGATTATGTTCAGTTTTTTTTCTGTGAGATGTTTATATGGAATGAACTGTCGTTTGTAACGTCTAGGTATTTTTGTGGAAATGATAGACTATTGAAGATGATTATGAGTGTTTTTAACTTGTCTCCGTTAATAGTTATTCTAATAGTACAATAGTGCCAGTTCGGTTCGGAAACTCACTGAACTGAACCAAAACCAATAACGATAAGTTTTACTGCCTCTGTGGCGCAGTGGTAGCGCATGCGACTGCTGTGCAAGAGGTCTCGGGATCGATTCCTGAGTCAGGCCAAATGTTTGTATGATCTGCATATATTTATTTCGGAGTTCGGGTGTTTTCTATGTATAATATGTATGTATTTAAAAACAAAAAAGTATATAAGTATTAATATTATCTAGTACCCATAGTACAAGCTCTGCTTAGTTTGAGACTAGATGGCGTTGTGTGTTAAAATGTCTGAACATATTTATTCGGGCTACATATCAAAGTTTTTTTTATGTATGAGCTTACCAAAGTAGCTCTACTCTGCCTGAAGCATTAAAAGAATCCAAGAATGGTGGTCACCATATTCATCGTGAATGCAGACAATGCAACAATGTAGCATAGACTGCCTCGGTCGCGCAGTGGTAGCGTATATGACTGCTGTTCATGAGGTCTCGGGTTCGCATGCTGGGTCGGACCTAATATTTGTATGATCTGCAAATATTTGTTTCGGAGTTTAGATGTTTTCTATGTATATTATATATGTGTTTACAAAAAAAAAGTATTTATGTATTCATATCAGTTGTCTAGTACCCATAATACAAGCTCTGCTTAGTTTGGGACTAGATGGCGTTGTGTGTTAGATGTCCGAAATATTTATTATTATTATTATTTATTATAGTGACCCACACTAAGGCGGCCTATTAAGATACTTCTGCATCAGTGGCTCTCCGGATTCTTTGCACTCACCAACGTAACACAACAGCACGAATGCTGTCATTTTAGGTGTGTCTTCTGTGATGACATCACATCTGTACCTCCAACAGCTAAATATACGTTAAATCCATAAATTTTGAAAATCGCTTCTCTTATTTAAGAGAATCTATCTATATAAATATAAATGAATCACTGAAATGTATGTACTCGCATAGCTTCCGATTAACTCCACTAAATTGGATAATTATTCTTGTTATGTGTTTGTCATTCTCAAGACAACGTTTTTATGGAATAAACTCAAAAGAAAGCCAGTACAGTTATATTTTCTTAATCCGCGACTTTATATTGAGTACCAATGGGCAACTATGATGGACATAAATTTAAAGAAAGGCTTTTAGAAATTTAGTAAACATCTACGAAAAATAATATAACGGAACAAAGTTTGCCGGGTCGGCTAGTGTAAGATACACGGTGCCGTTCTCAAAGTTGTTTAAAAATATGTATACCTCGGGCAGACTTTGCAGTTAGGTACAAACAACTCTGAGAATGAGGTGAACAGAATAATTTATCTGGGTTTGGCACCGTTTGGAAAGCTCTGTCGGGTCTTCTCATTGTCGATCCCACAGTGCCTAAAGTCTTTAATGCGTGAGTCCTACCCGTAATGACGTACGGAGCTGGAAAAACGTAGACTCTTACGGTATGACCGGTCCATAAGTTTCAAGTCATTCAGCGTGCTATGGAGATGTCTGTGCTCGGCATTTCTCGATGGGACAAATAACCAGGGTCATCGATATACCCCACAGGATTAGCAAGCAAAAGTAGCAATGGGCTGGCGAGAAATCGAGGATCGAACTAAGTACCTGTACTGGATATATAGTGGACTGCGATAGGCTGATGATAATGTAACAACATAATTAGTACTATTTTATTTTTATATATTATTGATACAATAAATGAAAGTAAACTCAAGAACTACTTTCCACACTTTAACCACAATTTATCACAAAGGAGAAACTAGATACTTATAAGTTGTGTCAAGTTGATTTTAACCACCATTATTAACTTAAGCAGCTTTGAGTATTTGCCGGTTCATTGAGTGCTTAAAAGTCGTTAGTTTGATATTCGATTTTCCTTTTAATGTTACAGAATACTTATTGTAGCTTTTTAAACTAATTTTGCCTGTTTATATTAATTTCTCTATTTTATTTAAAAACAGAATTATTTTACAGTAGCTGAGCTCCGCGGTGATTCCTGAGATTACAATAACAATCGTGGGTTGTCTATATAGCTATATCATTAATACTATCTGCCATTGAGTCCAGTGAGTCGTTCCAGAGATTAGCCGAAACAAATGAAAGACAAAAATATAAACAAATTATTTTTTTATTTAAAAACTATGTTTACTATAATGTATGCATTAAGTGCACAGTTGTTAATTTAAAATTACAAACAGACTCTTCAATTTAATTTATTCATCTAGATTATAAACCATAATATTTTAATCAGCTATTTTGCAAAGTCAAACCAATTGCAGCTCATAGATTAATTAGACAAATATTCCGAAGTTGTTTACAATGATTGTTTTCAAAGTCCTTGAGCACTCTTAACTTCATCAAGTTGCAATATATTTATTTTACTATAAAACTTAAGATGGTGCTGCAGGTAAATTGACATCGTGACATTTCATATTTTTCGCAATAAGCTGTTCCGTGAGGATAAATTTGTTTAAAAAATAGTACTGTCCCATTTTATTTATATATCTTATGGTTCCGATGGACTATTTTGGCCAATGAGTTTAAATATTTTTCGGATTCGATCTTAAAAACATGTTGTTTTAAGATGTACCACATATTTTAAAGACTAGTTGAATCCCGCGGTGATACCCTCGGTTGTTGTTGTACCTTTAAAAGCGCCTAAATAACTCTTTATATCATCAGCTATCTGCCAGTGAAAGTCCCATCAAAATCGATCTACCCGTTCCAGAGATTAGTCGGAACAAACAGAAAAAAAAAATTTAAAGAGATTTTATTCGATGCAAGTGCCGTATAATATTTTCAAATTAATTTACTGAAAAGCTGTTAATCTGAAAATAGTGACAGACACATCAAATTTATTTATTTATTTGAATAAAATAATTAATATATGCTTTTTTATTAGTTTCTGACGCGGAGGGTTTAAAAATTAAAAAAATATGTTTAATTTGGTATTTACTCGGCTTTCCAGTCCTAGCGTCCATTTCTAAAGATTGGTCTGCAGGTCGGACGCACTTGTTTTAATGAGGACGATATCGTCCGCATACAGCAGACACCATGGAAGAAGAATTTCGCTAACCACTATAGCAATAGGTCCAAACAGGCCGTAGACCTGCTGATGTAATATCAGATCCTACGGTTCTAAACTTATTGAACCTTTCAATCGCACTCTCAAATTTCTGCATAGTTATGATTTGTAAAGGTCTTACTGTTTTAGGTTCCTCCTTTAACGGTAAGCTAGGAAATTCTTCGTTTAACAGTTGTCAATAATATTGACACCGACGACCGTTAAGTTTGGAGTTTTTCGCTAGCAGAAGAACTTTATCATCTTTGATGTATGTATTTATTTTTATATCCATGCTCACCTTATACCGTTGTTTTGCAAATTTGAAAATTTCTTTGTTATTTGTCGCATTATCAAACTTAGAGTAGAAGTTAAACTGACAATCTAATCTATTTTGGGCCACTTTGCGCTTAGCCAGCTTTTTTGCTGTTTTATATTGTATGTAAGCCTCGTCTTGTCATTGCTATCTATCTATGGGAAAAACGATACCTGCCTATACACAATACTTATTTTGAAACAATGTTGTTTCAAACATTTTTTTTTTGTTTTCAGGTCGTCCCTTTATTCTTGATTCCACCTTGTTGTAACATGGTCCTCGATACTCTAGGTGATTTTTAGGCTTCTTTATTGCAGAAATTTTCAAACTCAGCCTTTCATTATTTTGTCTTTGAGCGTACCCATCAATTCCTTGCCTTTTTCAGTATTCAGAAGATGCCATTAGATCCTTGGTGTTTTATTTTTAGTAACTTCTATATATTTGGGTAGTTCGATAGAGCTAACCAAAATTTTATGCTATGATGTGAACGACTCACTGGGTATGACTTCGCATTCTCTAATAGTTTTGACCAATGACCTGTAAGTGGGTATGTAATCAATCTGTGATTGTTTGTTGCCACTCTTGTATGTAATTAAATGTTATGTTTTCTTACTAAAAAATGTATTTACTAAGGCCAGGTTATGTGTACAAAAAAATCTGATATGTTTTCCCATCTTAATTAATAATTCCGTGTTAAAATTGTCCCACTATCTCTATGTAAGCTAAATTGCATCGCCCCACATGACCGTTCAAGTCACCCCCGATATACTTTAGTTTATATGGCGTAATTTTCGTCAATATTTAACATAAATGACAGATTCTAATTATAACATGCATAAAACATTGCGAAGAACTTCGAACGGCACAAAGCGCTTTTTTCGAAGCTTCGCATATCTGTGAATGCCGGTATCCCGTAAGAGTGTGTGCTATCGCCTTACTTACTATACTTTGTTACTCCTCCATATCAATGACATGCTGCAAATTAGCGGCATTCATTGTTATGCGGGTGTAGTAACAGTGATGCCCTATACACCGGCCGTGCTAATATTCCTCGGGAAAATGTCATTGAGAGTCAAAACAAATTCGTGTCTGAAGTTGAGACCTCCTTGAAAAAGATCTCAGACTGGGGTAGACTTAATTTAGTCCGATTTAACCCTACAAAGGCACTAGTTTGTGCGTTCTCTGCTAAAAAACTGCCATCGGTCATACGACATACGTCCTCGTTTCGAAGTTACTTCCTTAATTGCCTCAGCCAATATTGGAATACTTAGTGTCAACATATCGAGTAAACTTCAGTTTCGTGACCATTTGGAGGGTAAAGCCAAATTGGCCTCGAAGAAGCTTGGTGTGCTCAGCAGATCGAGACAGTATTTCACTCCAGCCCACCACCTTTTGTTTTATAAGGCGCGGGTGGAATACTGTCCCCATCTTTGGGCGGGGGTACCCCAATACCAGTTCCCCCTTTGGACCGCATTCAACGGAAAGCGACTCGAATCGTCGATTTCCAAGAAGTTTCAACACAGCTGGACTCATTAACGCTACATAGAGATGTGGTTTCACTGTGCAGCTTCTACCGCATTTACTATATGGAGTGCTCCGAGAAATTGTTCGGACTGATTCCTGCCGCCTCTTACCGCCATCGTCTTTCGCAACAGAAATTTCATCCTCATCATCTAGATGGTTGGCAGTCCACAACTGTGCGCTTTTCAAGGAGTTTTCTGCTTCGCACAACAAAACTTTATAATGAACTGTCACCTGCGGCATTCCCGGACCAATACAACCTTCAACACTTTAATTTA
>PKRV01001405.1:745478-786406 GCA_003709505.1 Hyphantria cunea
AAGTTAATATATATATATATATATATATATATATTATAATATACGAAAAATAATGAATTATGACAAATGTCCGTATGGTCACAAACTAGGTTAAGCCTGTATTATGGTAAACTAACTGCTAGTAAACATACCTACATATTTCTAAATGCATACATATATAATGTATATATAATATAAAACAATCCTGAATTCGCATGATATTCGATCAGGTGAAAAGTAAACCATTTTGTGATCAGTAATAATAAACAAGTTTAACGTGACATATCCTCGTTACTCTAATCGATACAAACAATTTTCTACAGATGAATTCGTTAATTATCTATTGAAACAGGACTTTTTGTGGGTCAAGGTCATTTTAAAATACAACACATGATTAGGACATATGAAAATGTGATAAACAAGTTAAAAACAGAAGTACATTTCCTTAAAAAAATAATCTTTCGAGAGGTTTAAATACTTTTGCAAGTAAAGTTGTGTTTTTTTTCTTTTTTAAACAGAGAAAGACCAGGATTCTTCAAATAAGTTTTTACTATCCAAGTATTTTTAATTGCTGCCGACATTGATGAGAGTGTGTGACTACATACAGGGTGTGTTCACATTATACGTCACGAGGACAAATAGTTTGGCGACACATTAGTTGAGTGATGTCAGCTACATACGTGTTGGGAATTAATATTGTTTTCATATAATTTTTATTCATTCTGCAATATTTTGTTGAAAAAGTAACTTAATTTTATTTAGATAGTATGTTTATTTAGGAGTAGAGACTTCCTGGTAGTCCATATTCAAGCTGAACTTCTTTTCGAATTGATCTATAGACTGGCTTTGATAAGTGAAATGATTTATATTATATATTGTACTGCCCAAAGTTTGTTTCTGTTGTTTCGAATGCACTTTAAATATTTCAGATTAAATGCTCTTACAAAAAATACCTATGAAAGTATTCAATTTCTCTAATATGGATGAATTTTTATGACTGTAGTCTGCTCGATAGAAAACATGACTCCAAGAATAATGGGCTGAATTTTCATTGCGAATGTGGAGAATGCAGTATGGTTACCTACACTATAAGAGCCTTGTGAGATATTTTCTCACGCCCACTTAAACGACTTGGGATTATAGTGGGAGAAAAACATGTGCGCTGGTAAGATATATGTTTCAAATGCTTAATCAATTATTAAAACTTTTTTTTTCTTAAATGATATGAGATATGAGTCGCGGAGGACTTTACAGACATGTAGAAACCGATACAGATTACCTAAGTGTTGTTCGAAGGGTTATTTGAAGCGCTTAAAACATCCTATGTCATTTGTGCAGTCATAGGTAATCGACGGTTCATCAAACTGGAGTACAATTTTGTTTCAGTTGGTTAAATTAGTGTAAAATCAAACATCTAATTTTCTACCACTTTATTAAAATTCTCACTCACAGCTCATTTAATTATGATCAAAGTCTAGTGTATAAATAATACACTGCTTTAATTTGACGAAGGCGTTTAAGTATATTAGACTTAAATAGTTAAGCCAATGATTCATTTTAATATTTTACACTAGGGTTTCGGAATTAGGTATAATTCCTACCAAAACGAAGCTGTTGTTACGATTTCAATGGATATTATTGTAACTGGTTGAATGGTCTTTCCGTACAACAATAAGTATATTAAAGCTGTCTTTTTAATTGGTTTAGTAAAGTAGATGATAAGAGCATTCTGAATTGGCTCTTATCATCTACTAGTATAATAGGTAAGCCATTAAATAATTTGATAAGAGAATAAGAATTAACCTATGATCGAAAGATCTGAGTCCTTATAAATGTAAAAATACGTATAACTTTAGACAGTCATTACTTTATTTAAGAAAATATTATGTTTAACAATATAAACATTTCAAGATTTTGATATCGAATTTAGCTGCTATGGAATAAAAATAGTTTTATGCTGTCAAAAGAAGGTAGTATCCAAAACATTCATATCAGTAATTCTGATCTTTCATGGTATTCACATTGGTTTATTTTTATTTTCAATTGCTTTATAAAGTGTCCGGTCTGCAGTTATATAGCTTGAACATAATTGAGTTTAAGAAATCATAGTTGACGAGAACTATTAAAAACTTAAAGTGTATAGTGGTATTAAACTTTTATAGTATACTAACTTTTCCGATTGCTTCACTCGTGTAAGCTCCTATTCTCAAGTAAAATAGGTCGAGTAGTATCATCATATTTCTTTTCCAGTACAAATGGCAACGCATATACAAAATTTCATAACAAATTTAATGCTTGGTCCATGTAACCGTTACAAGCAATACTAACTTACTCTCGTACTTATCACAGTACATTTTTTTTATATATATATTTTTAAGTAAATAGTAGATACACCACATTTATATGTCTTAAAAAACACAGAGTTAGACTTAGTATTTGAATGTAACCACGTTTATCCTTTCAATAAACTTTTAACGCCATAAGCTATTTTTAGAATAAACGCAAAAAATTGCGACTCATTTCATTAGAAATGAGACGGCTGTACCTATGAGTAACTAGGTAGGTACCGTTGATTCATGTATCCTATTAGGATAGGTAAAGACTGATTAAAAAAAGGACAAGTTAAAATTAGAAAAACTTTATAGCCCCAGTGATTAACGTAATACGGTAATAACTGAGAAGAACTAAGAAAGTGTTTACAATAAGTGGTAAGTGATTATGCATTGTTTAAATCGGGTATTTTGACGATATAATAATAGGTTTCTCTTAATGTCTGAAAAAAAAATAACAACATAACAAGAGTGAAAAACATATTGTAGATGTTGAAATTTGAACTTATCATCCAAGTAAACTAGGAGTGACTAAGGTGGTGATTTTAGTTGGCTTCTGTACCAGATGTAACTGATTTATTATACGCTTTAAATTAAAATCGAACTAAAGCATACCACAAATATTTTAAAACCTTTACATACAAATTCTAAGTAAAAACTTCTTCTGTGAGGAAAGTAGAATTCCGTCAAATAGATTTGCAAAGCCAAGTACCATGTTTCAGCTTCAATTTTACTATTACCGTTAGACAGCGATCTCTGACGACAAGTCGTTCCCGACTTTATACTTTTTTTATTTCCTAATTCAAATACAGAATAAGAGACGATCGTAAAGAATGCTATGGATCCTGTTAAAATTCCCTTTATTTTAGCAATAAATCCGAAGATAGCGTAGTGTTAGGAAAGATTTAATTGAAAGAAAACGCAAGATTGTGTGATTAAAAAGCAACTGCGGCTAATAACAGATATTCACGTATATTATCTCAAACTACCATGATCAATTTCACTTCATATTTATTTACCATCAGTTTATCCAGGATCATTGCGCTTACTACTTTTAGCAGTGCTAAAATATTAAGGAGACTAATTCACGACAATTAATGTCGTGAATCATGAATGTCATTCGTTAGTTTGCGATAATTTAAGTTGTTCACGTGATCATAATTTGTCAGTAATCGATATCAAATCTACCACAAAAGATATGGCAGAGATTACAGTGGCGGTTTACATGTGATTATGATAATGCAATCCGATAGAAAGGTTTAATGAACAAAATGTATCGTATAAACATGATCACGGTTAAGTTGAGATATATGTATTTTGTTATATGAGATTTACAGATGAGAGAGAAATAGTTATGGTTATATACATAGATTTTAAGAAGGCATGGTTCGGTAAATATCTTGAAAACAGGTCACTCAATGGTTCTTATAAGTGGCACTGAGAGTATAGAAGGTGCCATGAAATTTAGAGTTCTTACTGGATTTGTTTAAGACCCGTTGGGCTACATAATACCCGTCAATAGCAAGTCTAATTTACCTAAAAATCCAAGTCGTCTATGTATGTCGATGACACATGTTTAGTCTATAGCTATAAAAACATTTATGTCATACAAGAAACCATGCAAAATAACTTTAATAGGTTAGTATAATAAGCCCATGTCAATAGTATCATAAAAAATGTAAATAAAACTAAATACATGATTATATGCCCTTTTAATTAAAAAAAGGTTTTTTTTCGATTGTGTGAAAAGCCATACGTACGAATGTATGCATAACTATATGCAATACTGTCAGTATTTGGGTTTGGAGAGAATTATAACTTAACAACATCTAGAGCTGGTGGTGCATGATACATTCATATTGGACCTATGTGTAAACAACGTTTCAAAAATTAAAGTATATCCTGTATTATGCCTTGGCAGATTTAAATGTCGAGTGGGGTTGGGGGATATATGAACTTACATTTCCAACATATCTTAATAGAACTCATGATTTTTAGATAAGACTACTTAAGTTATTTGTTGATAAAAAGCAAAACAAGGCTTAAATAGAGATCACATTAAATTATTTAAAATGTGTATACTTCAGGTCCGTCTTAAAGTTAAATTAAATAATTTAGTTACGCAATTTAATACCCAAGAGCATAAAATTCAGAGTAAAGGTTACACCAACGTGAAGACGAATCTTTAACACAAAACACTTCTAACAGCCTTGAAGCCATTCCAGTGTCTTGAGGGAATCATTGGATGTGTGAAAATTATCACCATATAGCCATTCCATCTTTTCAGACAGATTTAGACAGCGCACCTGTGGCTATTCTTGGTATGGCTGTAGAACCTGTAGACCGATTGATGAGTGAGGATAGACATCAGAATATCATGATTTACGGTACAAAAGGCCTTTGAAAAGTTAAATAAGTAAACTAAGTGTCTCCAATGCCTTTTCACATATCACCAGACAATTTAACGAGTTTGGTAATTGTGCTTGGCCAGGACTAAAACAAGATTGTAGAGGACTTATTAGTTTATGTTTGTGAAATAAATCGCGAGAACTCGTATGCTCGAGCACTTTGTATAGAAAGGGGAAAATAGAAATGTGTCGAAAGTGTTAATGAAGTGAGGGATTATGTATGCCTTACGCAAGTGAGAGAGGAAAGTTTTATAGCCAAAAAATATGTTTACTAAACGGGTAATAATTAATAAAAGGGTGAAGTCCAGGATTGTAATAATTATGCGACGGCTAATGCCCTCGTAACCCATAGTATTTTAATGGATAGATTAGAATTATATTCTCTTTGATGTCCTCAGAACGAACTAGAGAAAAATTAAACTAGTCAATGGTACATGGCATATCCACATGTTCGTCCTTTGAATAAAGATCCCCCTTCTACACTCCTGCGATTTTGACTAGGACTTAGACGGACCTGAAAGGCAAGCCTTTCAGGTCTTTGCATTCATAAATGAACTTACATCCATATTATTAAATATAAAAGCAGATAAATGGTAATATGACTTGTCTCTTAGACGAGTCAGAAAACATATTTTTATTTGATGACAACCGAGAGAACTGGCAGTAACAAAAAATTATAAAAATAACTTTTCCTATTAAAATTGTTTGAAGAGATAACGGACACACTGTTAATCTTAAAATATAAGCAAAAGTGAAATGGTTGAAACTATTGCAATAATAGAGTTCTAATAAGAAAAAGAAGTTATTAAATAAACTTGAACGTCTACAGAATTTATGTATGTGAAAAATAGCGCTGCTCGTGATACCTATAAAATTATATTTCCCTTTTAAACAGTTATATTGGAACTATGTGCAAATACATATATTTGTATATTTTGTACGTACAATGTATGTCGAGATATTCCTAGCAATGTCTTATACGCTACGTTAAGGAAGTATGAGGCTATATCTAAGGATATAAAGTGTTAGCTGTTTCCTACGAATTCTATAAAGAGTGAAAATGTGAGGGAATAGGTTGTTGTTATCCTCAACTATTTTCTAAGGTTTTAATTCCGAATTTTGGTAATTTATACGTAAATTGAAAACTTGAGTGAAATGTGTGGTAATTCGTTACGTTTCTACTTATATGAGAATATAATTACAAGTGTTTTTAACCGACTTCATAAAAGGAGGAGGTTCTCAGTTCGACTGTATTTTTTTATGTTTGTTACCTGAGAACTTTCGACTGGGTAAACCGATTTTGATGATTCGTTTCAATTCGGTCTGTCACCGCCAATGCACACCTCCAATTTAGGCGTCATATAAGATAAAAATTTCTTTTTTTCATTTTACAATATTATTCGTAATTTCTACGTAAAAATAATTATTTTACCTACTGATAATTTCAGCACTTCGTCTCTAGGTTTCAAACTTTGTTGTTAGGAGTATAGTAAAGTATTAAAAAGAGTATCAAGCATTTAATAGTTGTTTTATTAAGTTTGAATTTAAATTGCTTGATAAGTATGGAACTTTGGTATCACAAAAAACTCAGATAGCTATGAAAGACATATGAAACAAAGAGCCTTCAAGGAGGATCTCTATCAATCAAATTTTGTTTCAATAGAACTTCCAAAGTTATGTCGTTAACAAGATGAGAAAGTATCGACACTTTTTCTCGTATTACTTGCTTTGTTAGGTGTTTAAGTAAATAGCTCGTTCACTTTTTTTTTTTATTTAAGCTGCCAAAATGACTCTGCCCTGCCTGATGGAAAGCATGAGCAGAATCCAAGAGTGGTGGTCACCATCCTCAATGCGAAAAAGAACAATGCAGCATGGTGACCCACACTATGGCGGCCTGGGGGGAAGGGGGATGGTGAGGGAGATAGGCAGCGTTGGATCGGGGTATGGGCCTCCGGTATCCTCACTCACTCGATGAAACACAGCGTAAGCGCTGTTTCACACCGGTTTTCTGTGAGGCCGTGGTATCACTCCGGTCGAGCCGGCCCATTCATGCTGAAGCGTGGCTCTCCCACGGTAAAAAACTTGCTTCGTTTGCGTGCTTATTTCTTATTTGGTGTTTGAAATTTTGAAAACGATGACCATACATTCAACAGTTTCCCTCTAATGTTACCCTTTTGAGGTTTAAAACATAAATAGCATTAGCTGTCAGAACATCAATGATTGCCTTTAATAGTCAAAAAGATTTTGACCTATTATATCACGGCCAATACCGTGATGCGCCTAAGGGCCGTGACAGAAGAGGCGGTGAGCTGTGTTGGCATGGTGTTCGCGGTGTCTCTGGACATCGCCAACGCCTTTAATGGTCTGCCATTCAGCTGCATCAGGGAAGCACCGCAGTACCACGGGGTGCCAGAGTACCTGAGGCGGCTGGTGGCTGACTATTTGGAGGAGCGCACCGTCGTGTAAGAGGATCGAGATGTCTCCCCCCGGGCTCGGCGTAATCTGTTACGCCGATGACAAGTTGGTCGCAGGCCGGGGAGCGAATCCGTGCCTAGCCGCCAGGGGTGTCTCTCTGGTGGTCGGGCGCATTAGGCATTGGGCTTGCGGGTGGCCCTGGACAAGAAGGAGGCCCTGCTGTTCCATGGGCCCCGTGATGGGCCGCCCCCGGCGCTTCCATAGCGGTCAACTCGGTCCTCGTACCGGTTCGGGCCCAGATGAAATATCTGGGCCTGATCCTCGACGATCGGTGGCTCTTCGACGAGCACTTCCAGCTGCTTGCTCCCGAGCTGGTTGACACAGCCTCCACCCTCGGGCGACTTTTGTCCAATCTGGGTGGAGTGTCCCAACAAGAAGCCTCTTCACGGGGGTTGTC
Source organism: Hyphantria cunea (assembly GCA_003709505.1). Taxonomy (NCBI): domain Eukaryota; kingdom Metazoa; phylum Arthropoda; class Insecta; order Lepidoptera; family Erebidae; genus Hyphantria; species Hyphantria cunea. The sequence goes on from PKRV01001405.1 coordinate 753,068, forward strand.
CGGCCTATGGCGCTGTACGGTGCACCGGTGTGGGTGTCGGCTCTGACCACCCAGAATAAGGCGTGTGTCCTCAGAGGATATTGGTAGTCAGAGCCATACGCAGATAACGCATGGTATCGACAGAGGCGGCGTGCGCCTTGGTCGAGTGGCGTGAAGCCGCCCATCGAGCCACGGTGGTTCGGCGGTCGTTGCGGCTGGAGGCTCCACTTGCTGGCTTCTCTACCGTGAAGGCGCTCCAGCCGGTCATCCTCGAGGCCATGCCACCCTGAATGTGGCCGCGGATGATCGCGACAGATTTTCCCCTCCATCAGCTTCACTGGCCAGCCGCGAGGGGGTGACGTTACTTACGTACGTGTTACTCAAATTGAGAGTCCATCAGATGACGGTGCCCGATTCAGTGCGGGCTGGCGCTGGGAGGAGTCCGGATGGCGTAAGAAAGCGGTATTGGTGGTGTGGTTTTAGTCGGTTCGATTCCGACACACCACCCCGCCGCAAACCCCGGTGGGACGAAGGCCCGAGGGATTTATATAAGTTAAAAAAAAGGCTCTATGTTGAGGAATTAGAATCAGGAGAATTAGAAAATATTACGTATATGAAAAAAAATATTTTTCAAAAATGAAATTTTTTATCGTTATCTTACTGAGGGCTGAAGCATCATACGCCAAAATTGCCTACTAACTGCGTAAATTATTTTTTGTGTCATTCGGGTACAATATTATTTATTTTTAATAAATTTTGCGCAGTGTTTCGCGATTTTGCTTGGAACGTTGTCAGGGGAATACTGTACTATAAAATTTCATGATTAACGTCGAATAAAGTCGTGTGACGCAAGCAAAACACAAAGATTCCTGCTCTCTAAGCTGCTGTAATATGCAAACATGTATATAAATATATACCTACCCACTGAAAATATAAAATAATTTACTCTATAAACCTGTATAACAGCAGATCATTGTTTGAAATCAACAATATTTTTAATTTTTAATATTTAGCATGCATATGTTTTTATAAAACATACCTAAATCTCGAAGGGGAAGCCCCGTATTGAAGTACGAGCCTCTTAGTAGCGAGGCGTTCATAGCCTAGTAGCACTCGGTGATTAGAAACAATTACGACGGTAAGCAAATACGGCGCGGTCAGTACCTGGATGGGTGACTGCTGGTGGCTTGATACCGTGAGCGTCTCCGTGATTCAACGGTCACGTTCCCGGTCACGTTCGGTCCCGGTTGTTATCATAGGATCAGTCGTGAAAGTTAGCCGGAGGCTTTTGGGAGGCTTGAAAGCATCCAACGGCAAAATTACGTAGCCACAACGTTGTTTTGCCAGTCCTTATCCCACACTTGGCCATTGTGGAGACGTATGGCCTCAACTCTCTCCTGAGAAGAGACCCGAGCCTAGATGTTAGGGGATATTTATGATGATGTTGTATATTCTTGAAAACTTTAAGTGCAAGAAAGCAAAATATTGTTATATAATATTTGAAGGTTTAATTTTAAAAGTCGTAACACGCTTCTAACAAATGTCAGAGGAAGACTAGAATTCAGCGAGGTTTGAAATAGAAATTTATAAAAATTTCTTATTCTGTAAAATCTAATTAGTTCCTCTATAATTAACATCTAAACGATGGGTACCGTCATACGTAAATGTACTGGCTGTCGATTTAGTGGTTAATGACCCTGACTACCAAATCGAGGGTTGTCGGATTGATTTATACTTAAAAATTTTTTTCTGTGTTGATTACGATCATTTGGTTTATGTCTGGTGTTAACTAATCTATAATTGTAATTGTATTTAGAAATAAGCATGACTTTTATAAGCAGTATGATTACCACAGCACTGGCTCTGGATAGTTTGAGATCAGACAGTTGTGTGTGAGATATTTAAAGTTGTCACTAATAAAATTATGACTCATTCTTTAATTCCCTGAAGTATTACATTTCCCTGAAATATATAAAGTATTAAGCCACATAAGCCACCACGTTTGAGGATTACTTACTACACGTATCACTGATGATAAATTTCTTAGGAATGGTAAAATTAATATTAATACCGAAAGTTGTGTGTATTTTCTAAAAAGTAATTACATATTGTACACGCGTACATTTAGAACTGAAATTTTCGTTTCACTTTATAGGCGACTGCTTACAAGACAATTATAATTAGGTAGACGGTAGCTTTGTTCTCTATATACGAAACAAAGGAAACGGAAAAAGGTAAAAGTAATAATCAAGTATTTTAATACCACAGATACTCTTTACTATGGTGAGTATAAATACATCAGTAGTTTGAAAATCTATAGAATTTACTTGCGTAAATACTACCTAAGTACGAGCAGCTAAAAAAACATTATGTAAGCTTTTTTTCTCTGTATTTATTATCAGCTGGAACTGTTACAAAATTGCCAGTGAAAAAAATATAATTAATAATAATAATAAATCGCTTTATTGTACACCAGATTATTAAGTACATAATTTAAAGCTAGGTATGTCCGTAGTACAATTGGCGGCCTTATTGCCTAATGGCAATATCTTCCAGGCAATAATTGTATATTATGTAAATTCTAGACGTGAATAATATTGGAGCAGTTTCGAACCACAACAATTTTAAATAATTATTTTAGTATTCTTACTAAAATAATTATTTAAATTTTAAAAATCTAAACTCTCTCTTTTTTTCTCATTTTGCACCAAAACTGCCCATGAATTCATATTTATTTATTACACAATATTATTTTTTCCATCCCAACGTTGCCTGGAAGAAATTGCTTTTTACGATAAGGCCGTCATTTGTACATAGTAAATCAACTGATATGTTATTTCTATGTAAACTGCAATATCTGTTGTACAATAAAGTTTATTTTATTCTGTTATAATTGTCAATGTTTTGTACTTACACTGATATAATTGTTATTATATCGGTGTAAGTACAAACCACTTATGCTGAAAAGCTTCATAACAAACTTAACTACAACTAAACTTAACTGTAAAAGGATGTTTATTTACTGTGCCTACAAAATATATACCACATTTTAGGTTAGTACAAAGCAAGATCTAGGTAGATATTTATTTTATTACCGTATAGATATAAAATAACTTGGGTTAACTGACATATTCATCAACGCATAGTTCAACTAATGGTTTACACTCTTGAAGTTCAAGCAACTGATGCTTTATTCTTGCAAATAAATGACCAGAAGAAAGGATTTTTCGATAATTTAACCCACAGAACATGGGATGAATGGTTGAATGTGATGCTGACAGAGCAAAACCTTTTACAATGGTTAGTCATAGAATAAAAAACGAAATTTTCCATCCTTCAGGCTCTATCTGACAAGTTGTAAAGCTGTAAGTGTTGTACGAAAGGACCGTGAAAGAGCGACGCTACGCCACGATTGACGAGATAAAGTCATCGGCATCGAAGGAGGAGCTGAACAAGATACAAAAATATTTTTTTGGAGTGCTTCGAAGATTAGAAAAACGGGGATATTATACACTTATGCCAAATAAGTGCATAATATCTCAGGGGGATTACTTTGAAGGTGACAAAATAGATATTCACGAATAAATAAATAATTTTTGAAAATACACAAAATTCGCGACACTTTTTTAACACACAACGTATAATAAACCGTTAGTTTCCTATGGCGTCGCTACCAACGGATTAAATAAAGATTAAGAACTACATAAGCAAATAGTTGATTTAAAAATTATTGAATAGTAATAAACCACCGTTCTCATTATAAGAAAATCTATTTTAATTAAAAAATTAGCAATATTCATTGAAAATTAACCATATTTACAAAGACTCGTACCTAAAGATTTTAAGTTCTTATACACATCAGAAGTAGACTAAAAGTCACATACCAAACTTTTTTACATTGATAGTTAGTAGAAGTAAATATTTTCAGTCTTAGACGTTGTATAATAATTACAAATATATAATCGTGAATTTACAATTCTAAAATTACAATAATATTGTGGAGCTTGTTTTGAATACAAATAACTGCCGTTTTAATTTTATGATTCAGTAACAGAGTGCTCCATTTTATCCAATCTTCCAGGTTTGTTTAATTAAACTTGAGGTGGTTTTTAGTCAAGAAGGAAATCATTTTTTTACCTCACCATTCCCTTCGATAGTATCAGCTTATAATCTTATTCAAAGGCAAAAATAAGACAGACGAGTACTGAGTACTGTACTTTTTTTCTTGTTATTAATTTCTTAAACATTTGTTTTCATTATTATATAACTATATTAAAAGTGTAATCAATAAAAATTAAAAAGTTTAAGCGGTCGCCATGCCGCAGTGCCACGCCTTCAACAATTGTTGTAGCCTCAAATCCCAAACGGGACAACACTTTGTGTGATTTACAAATTGTTATTCTGAGTCTGAGTGTTCCTTGTATCCTTTCCGTGTATGCTTATAAAGTTCCCCGCGATACAGGTATTACTTGTAGTGCGGGATTGTCGCCAAAAAATTGTAAATGGTTTCTAACCGTTTTAATTATCTATAAATAAATGAATACTATTTAAGGAAACTGACGGGTTTCGAATATAAAAGTAAAAGATCAGGATTATGTCAAAAGGAATTAAAAAAGGAAAAATACACTTGAGTAAGACTCGCGGAACTCAGAAAATTAATATTACGAAAGATTTTACTCTAATTATAGCTTTCCTAGCAATACTGCAATTTTCCTTGTTTGGTTTCTTAAATGTAGTTTACTGACTACTTGTAACCAACATGACCGAAATTAAATTTCGACGTAGCAAACGTTGGAAGTACCTTAGTACTAAAATACAAGATGGAAGAAAAAAGTCAATTTCTTAAAACAAACTGAAGCATATTAAGTTCAATAACTTAAAATATCATGTGTACATAAAATCTACAACAAATTCAAATTATTAAATTACATTTTTTGTAAACAAAAGGGTTACAAAGTCGAGCCCAAGTGCTTCTGCAACCTTCTAACGACTCGAAGAGAAATGATTTTATATTAAGAAAACGCTGCACTTTTGAGTGCTGAAATACTATCTCAGTAGAAAATTTGTAACTTGAAAGAAGCTGTGCCGGCAATTAACTAGGTTACGGTCTTATTTCCCATAGTTCCACATGATGAAGGTGCTTTAATGACCTAAGTTAAATATGGTAGAACAATATTAAGAGGAAACTAAACTATTAGCCAATCTTTAAATACATAAAGCCAAATAACTTTCAAGATTTGTAATATATTTTAGTTATATAATCGTTGAAATAATTATCATTTATGTAACACAATGACATATAAAGGTATGAAAGCCACAAGTTATATTAACGCTTTGATTACTCCAATAACCACAAATCACTTTCCCAATTTTCGACCCCAGTGCTGTGGTTAGTGATGTATGAAAGTTACAATAAGAATTTTAAATTACCGAAAATACAATACGTAGTACAAGTTTTTTTTCGTAAACTTTTTCAAATTATGTTGGGGTCAGCCTAAGGTGGAATACGGCTATACTACATTTTTTAAACAGAACATCTGCCACACCTTCACAAACTAAGTACTAGGTGAAATTGAAATTTTGTATAACCTGACGCACTGCTTTAATTTGCATTGTATTATTATATTAACCTTCTCATATCATGGCTAGTGATAGTGAATATATGATTTCATTTTATGCCAAGATCATATGATCATATGATTCATCAGAGTTCGTGAGTTCAATTCCCATCTAGAATAAATAAATTTCCATTCTTTATATATATAATATGAACACGCACACATATATATAGATATGAAAATAAATGTGTTGATCTTTGCCTTAAACTTTGCCCAGTTTGGGATCTGGCGGCCATATGTAAGATTAATATTTTATTATTATTATAATAATCTCTCACCGACATTATCGACAGATAAAAGCAGACAAACTCATTAGTATTATGTACTCACCGTTTCTAGTCATTGTTAAAACTGTTAATAGTTTTTTTATTATAATGTTGACAAAACTTAGTTTCACTATTTTTAGAATGACTTTTTATTAATTCTTCTGTGTTATAATAATTGTTCTGTGTGCAAATATATTCTGTTTACTAAGTAAAGTTTCTCAGAATCTCTGTATGATAAAAACAACTTAAAGAATAAACACCAAATTATTCAAAACAACACATCAAGCGGGCGACTTTATCAAGTAGTTTCCAGCTCCACACGGAAATGTTGAACTCTCTATCCCGTATCTGCCGAGATACACTCGTAACTGTAACAATTCAATCTAGCGCCACTCGGCAAACTCTATTCCAGTTTCAAAACGGTTTTTATGATACTGCGCTGTTTTTGCTTCTCTATTATATTTTATATTTCTATTGTACTTTGTGGGTACTTTGATATTTCTTTGCAATTTGCAAAAAAAATTTAAAAGGCTGAATGACCTTTTTTGTATCTTGATATTTGGTTATTTCATAATAGTATTGATTAACCTAGCGTCATTGTTGCCGGATATCTAATACCCGATGGATTTAAAAACCATTCTAACTTAAAAACAAAATGCGCGCGAAAACAGTCACAGTGGCTGCAGTCCTCGACCTCCTCGAGCGTATTAACTACTTGTTTTAGTGCTGCTGCGTCTACGATGGAGTATATGCATCTGTAAAGAGCATGTGGCTGATTCATACCCCGCCAATATAGCCAAGTAATATTTTTAAATTTTACGTACAACGTGCTTGTTGTTTTATATTGTTGATTTATAAATTTTACATCATTTTTCACAGCTTATGTACCATGCCTTACAAAAATTAAGAAAGACGTTGCCTAATCTTTTTTGATCGAACTAACTTTACTTATACTCATCAAAGGTTAATGATATGCCACAAAGATGAAGCTAAAAGGTGAAATCGGTGAGGTGTAATAAATATATATAAATAAATAAAATTGTGGAATAAGTGCTGATGAATTTAATCCTAGAATGTAACAAGTTCCAATGGAGAATGAAACAAAAAAACTTGTATACGTTACATTTTAAGTCAAATAAATTGCTAAACAACATGTTACGGCGAAAAATTAATATACATAGCATGTGCTACAAATTTTAATCAAATTTCGTAACACAATTTTACTCAGGGTCGTCTCTTCATACTGATATGAGAGAGATATATTTATGTATTCTTTTCTAGAATATATATTTATATATATGTGTATGTAGACACTGCTATGCAGAAATACCGAAATGTAATTTTATATTTTAGTTAAATGTTATCCACACTTTGAAAACTGTTCGCACTTTCACATTTATAGACTGTTCTTTTCAAAAAGCTAAAAATATTATGGGGTCTTATAAACTTTTTTGATAGTAATATTCTAACACATTTACAAATTGCCGTATGGCCATACGCAAACGTATGGGCTTAACCCTCACCTGAGAAGAGATCTGAGCCCAGCAATGGGAAATTATGGGTTGTTTATTGATTGATTTACAAATGAAATTGAAAAACGTTATTTCGATAAGGAAGTAGAGGCGGCTGAAATCGTCTTTAATTTGATTTTGTTTTTTTGAAGACATCTTCTGCATTAGGGATATTTTTGTACCGCGAGGGATTTTAAAAGATACATGAAAGATTAAAATACTAAGAACACTGAGACACGAAATATCAATTTATGGATGATTGAAGTGTCGTGTCATGTGCGGTTTGAACAACAATTGGCGCAGTAGAAACGTAAAAGGTGACTGCTTAAGCCGCAGCTTATTTAAATATGTACCTAAATCTTTTTTAAGAATTATTCTGACGAGTAGCACGCACTTGCAATGTCAATTACCACTATCACACATAAAATATCATGGATAGAAATATTTTATTTACACAAGTTGTCAAGTATCCGATATTTATTTAATATTTCGATGTAGTACCTATTTTTGGTGACATAGTAACTACTTCTTCAAAGAGTCTTGTATACAGTTATTTTAAAATTTATTTATTATAAGGATACTCAACAGCTTTATTTAACAAACATGGCATATTAACATGTAACATTGATTCTTAAGCCAATTATAGAGATTCGCAATATGTGCAAAGTAACTAGACAACATTATTAAACAAAAAGTTAAAAATAGAAAATAAAAATGTAAAGAAAATTTCTTAAGTTTCTTAATTACTGGTGAGTCCTCTTACGGATTCATCACAAAATAATTTCCTGGCCAAGTGAAATATGTCAATAGCATCGAACTTACCAGTAAGTAAGACCTACGAAGCGGTCGTGTCAAAACAGCATTTTTGCCAAAATTAGCGTGATGAAAAGGAACTGTCCAACCCACAAAATGTTAAACAATAACAACACATACAACACGATATGTCTATCCTTGAGCACTATCATCTGCTTTCTCAGCAGATGATAGAGCTTACTGCCAACAGAGTAGAAAACACATCGCTTTTGGCATTTAAAGTTAGGAATTTTGTGAAGCTTTTCTGTAAACTTTCTGTGATGTCCAAATAGGACACTCCAGAACACTACCAGACACCGGACGTAGCCATGATACACAATTTGTAAATTATATTAATACCATAAAAGCAATAAAATCTATCACAATGTCTGGTTGTGTTAGAAAATAATAACAAGAGGTTTTATTTTTAATAAAGGCCTAAAGACTCGCTTTTAATATTCCTGTAGATGCCGTAAGAAATTTCATCTCATCAATAAAGAGGGCTGAACATCAAACGAAGGCGTTTGACTTAATGCTTTCAAAATCTGATCATTTTTAAAATCAATTGAGTACTGGTTCAAATAGCCAGGCATCAAGTATAATCAAAAGAGAAAAAAGTTAAGTTGAAAAAAAATAATACTTGTTTTTTTTGCGGGGAACAAGATTTTTTGTATTTAATTTCAGCTGTCCCGATGTTTGTCTGTAATCAAACCTTGAAAGTTAAATTTGATCCACTTCCCGATATCCAATTGATCTGAAAATTTAAATATAACTTTACGTCTGAAAACAATGCATTTTTTTCTAAGCTTTATTATTATTAATTCAAAATGGCCTCCGTAACAAAACGAAATGGCGGCATACATTTTTCTGAATAACTCACCCAATATGAGTATCAAATAGAGGACCTAAATTTTTTGTTTTATTTACAATAAAAGCTTGTATTAAAAAACTGTTTAAATTAATTACTTTCTATTTAATATGAATTAACTAAGTTTTGTTACCGTAATATATGATTTTCAATACTTCAAACATTTTTTTTACTTTGTTTCTTGTTACACATAAATAAAAAAATACATACAATGATTTAGTAACAAAAAATAGGAAATTTCTGGTTGACTTGAGTGGATATATATGCGAAATCTGTAAATACATTTAAAAATAGCGATACAGATGTACTGCAACTGTATTTATATAAAACATGTTCCCATTAAATATCTTATATTCCCATTCGGTATACAATATTTTCATATTTTCCAAAACTCGAATCATAGCTTAAATCATCAAAGAAACGTTTTAGTAACTATTTAAATAAAGTAAAATAAAAAAAAAATTATTGCTACCTAAATATTGTACCGCAATAAAATTGAACTACGAGCACAAGCAATCTAACACATGAAACAGCTGCTCTAGTTTCAGTTGTAACGTGAACCTCAGACTGACACTTGTAACGGACTCTCTGAATCCTGGAAACTTGTCACAGCACTTTGCAATGTGTTTTTTTGGGTTTGGGTCACTGGGTTTTTTAACGGAATGTTTTATTTATTTGGTAAAGAATAATTAAATAAATTTCATCTGTGTTTCCTAGCAAAGAATTGATTACGTAATAATGTAAAATGTAGTTTTATGTATTTATTTCATCTAATACTATCTGATCCACGCAACTTTGTATGCGTCTCTTTCCATTGATGCTATGCTCCTATTAGTCTTAGTGTGATGATTTATAGTATTTCTGGATAAATGGGCTCTCAAATAATAAAACATTTTAATTTTAATGGATGGAGGTGGAGAGGGGGATGCGGGGCAGAGTTGGATTATGGGCCTCCGGTATCCTCACTCACTCGGTGAAACATAGCGCAGGCGCTCTTTCACACCGGTTTTTTGTGAGGCCGTGGCATTACTCCGGTCGAGCCCGCCCATGCATGCCGAAGCGGCTGTTGACAATGATAAAATGAAATAAAGTTTAGTATACGTAATACGTTATTTAATTATGATGTAACACTAATTAAAAACTACAAATTTTCATCCTCAGCTCAACTTGCAAATACCACATCACAAACAAATAGTTTCGACACATCACAGATGCTTAGCTAACACACGTTTCCACTTTCGATCAGCACAGTTGTGGAACAAATTCTCTATGACAGTAAACCGTACCTAAAATATATAACGTAGTTTATTGGAATGGTAGTTCCGTCATGATATTTGTGTTTATTCGAAGTTATTGAGGCGTAGCGAGCTTGTTAGTGAGGATGTGTTTTGGTATTAGGTCAAGGTTGCTGAGGTTATTACTAGCGTAGTTGATATATTCATATCACTTAATTTACTTACCCTTTTTATTTTTTGTAAATTTAACAAATAAACACAATATATAATTTTAGAACACAGATCATAAACGAGTACTGAATATTATTTTGTCATAACTAGTTTATGTGGTTTGTAATTATTAAAGTTTGACTTTTACAATTATTGTGGAAAATTACGTATAAGACGAGTGGATAAAAATATCTTGGAAATTAGGAAACATACTTATTACTATGGGGCAAATGAGCAGATTGGTCCCGATGTAAAATTTAAAGAGTTTATACTTTTATAAGGTTACTATCCTGGTATATAATATATATAATAAGATATTATATATTCTGCAGAATAAGCACTAGTAAGCTGTTCTTAATTGTTTTAGTTTACTTTTTTACTTTTATATTCTTCTAGCCATATTATTGATAAAATTGTATGCGTTCTTTTGTTAAGAGTCGAATGGTGAGCTAGTAATTAAAAACTCTGATTGAACTATTAGCCAATTTATGATATATAATATTTCTAAAATCAATATATAATTCTCTTTCTATATTTCGTAAGAAAGTATTATTATACAAATAATGATAATGTATATTATGTATACACAGATATTACCCTGTACTTAAAATAAGTTTGATAAACATAGACTTGGTAATATAGACACATATTTGTGAGCGAAAAAATATTCAATTTGCAAATACCGTTGGGGCATGAAGCAATTCCAATTAGAAGAAATGAGTGGAATTTTTGCGTCAGGCTGGTATATCAGTTCGGAGCTTAATGATACCCAACGAGTTGGTATGCAAGTAAGTCAAAAATATAATTTATTTTCGCTTTTAAGTAGTGTAAAGAGTGATCTCTGATACTGAAAGAACTAAGATCGCAAATGTAGCTTGTGTTAGTGAAATTAATAGTGGTAACGATATTAGTATGGATGAAATATTAAGAGTGATGAAGAATATGAAATCTGGAAAGGACGCTGGCTCCACACAAGTTGGGCAAGAGGCGCCCAAGGGCAGAGGCAGCGTCGACCAGCTTTGGAGAAAGCTGATGGAAGTGCTCATCAAAAAGCCACCTACCTTCCAGGATTAGGCCCAGATATTTCATCTGGACCTGATCCGGTACGAGAACCGAGTTGACCACTACGGATGCACCAGGGGGTAGCTCACGACGGGGCCCATGGAACAATAGGGCCTCCGTCTTAGCTCTCGAAGGACCCAGTCGTACCCTACGTTCCAATGAGTGGTCCAAGGACAGACCCCTACGGAACGCTGCACGACATAGGTCTCTGTCTCAAGGCACCCTTTCAATCCTCGACATGACGAAGCGCTCCTCCAAACAGTCTCCCACCAGCCGTCTCAGGTACTCTGGCACCCCTTGGTATAGAAGTGCTTTCCTGATGCAGACAATTGAACGCGTTGTCTAACGACATCATCGACAAGGTATTTTTGGAAATTAACCAGTAGATCTTTAGTCTTTGGCTTGTTTCCAAAACTACCAAAATTTTTTTGGTAATGGACCTGATGCCTTTATGGTGTTTGGCTGATTTCTAAAACTACCAATGATCTGAAATAAAATTGATCTGATTAGCGACTGGACTTGACATGAGATATGAATGATCATACTCAATTTGAATCTGGTTAATTGTTATTGTTAAAAACTTACTGACTGAGGACACACTTCTTTTAAAAAGATCAAAGCCAAGTTGCTCACATATTATATTATTTTGTTTACTTGCACCCAGTATACACGAATTATGCGTATAGTTTACCGATGCACGAGGCACATGTAGTGATGGATAATAACGTTATGAATGATGAATAAATATGGACTTAATCGTCAGAAACCAAAGATTTTATTTGGCTGGTTTTATGTTTACCCCGATAAATATTACCCCGATAAGCCCGATACAAAATTACCTACTATATTTCTAGTGGTAATAGAAAATTAAAAAATAACAGCAGAAGTTTTTAGAACGAAGGATAATACCGATGTACTTAACATGGTTATTTTCTATCAAATATTTATTTTCTTTTTGTTATGTTTTATATCCTAAAAAAATAAAATCTAAAGCAAATGTAGTTTGTTGACCTTTCTTCTAATGGAAGAGCTGTCCCAGATTTTAAGATTATAAACTTTTTTTCTTTTACTATAATCTAGACACGCGGTAGCGTATCAAGCCAAATTCAAGCTAACTGGTACCGCGTGTAGCTCCTGTACATAAGAATCAACAGCAGTGACATTAGGGAAGTCCCAAGAAAAATGGAAAAGTCTCGGAACCTGCAACGTAGTGAATAATAAGAAAACTGGAGGCGATGGAGCTAAGTCACTAATGTATTATGGTAAACATTAATGAAAATAAATTGCCTATTACTATTTGTCCAAACTGCACACAGAAACTTAATGGGACTATTTCAAATTCAAAATACTATGTTAAGAAAAAATATACTTAAAAAAAGTTAAATAAATTTTATGAATTTATTATCCCAAATGGTCAGTAATTATGTTTTTCAGTTACCTGCTGTATTTTATTCGTAACAGGTACTTTGTGGGGCGTTTTTAATTAAGTTTAGCATTTCCTTTTGAAGGTCTAATATGATGTTATCTCTTGGTTAAATAAATTGTGTTTAGGTAGAACCAAAATAATAAAATTTAGTGCTATTTTGTTGTATATAATTTTTATTCTTTTTTGAGAATTACTAGCACTATTACGGTTATCTTTATTAAATTTATTTTAACATCCAAATTAGATTTTTAAATATATATTTAAAGCTAAAAATAATGAAATTTGGTCATTACCCATTTTTTATTAAAATAGCTGGTTACACAACAATGTTTATTATTATCTGATAAGTTCGGTAATTAGTATTGAATATAATCGATTCTGTCAGATGTTAAAAATGCCGTAGATGGAAGTAATGTGGGGCATTCATATTCTAGCCTTTCTAGTTGATGTGCTTTGGAGAATATTGTAAGTTTGGGATAATATAATGTGATGCTGTGCCACCATCTTGACTACGCATGTTACAGTAGTCTTAAGTGAATATAACATAAAATATACCTCCTCAATTCCACTTCGAACAAAATAATTTAAAAAAATAGAGGCACCATGTCAGTTGGCTTAGTCAGATTGATGTTGGCCATGTTTATTTAGATAAAAACTAAACCAGCGTCACATATTTGCAAATATCCTCAACGAATAAAAGTAATATTAATAAATATTGTAAGAACTGTATTAATATTATAAAAATGGTTTACAGATTTGTCTTACAAAATCAATCACATACTAGTAATCCACTAAGTACTGATTATGGTTAAATAAATAAATAAAACAAGCCAACAAAATTTTGCTCGCCTAAAGGTATAGGCTGTTTTTTATAGTAGCAAGAGTGAGTTTGACTTGAGTTCCATGATGCCCTTCAACTGCCGCCACTGACATGTCTATCTGTAATATATACATATATTTATATTACAGACACAGGTCTGCTGCGATGTATCATCCTAGTAGAACCAACCCATTTATGTCAACGACAAAAAGACCTCGATACATTAAAAATAATTTATATTCATTATTATTACTTCTAAAGAGGTATTTCTAGCGGTAAAAGTTAATGATAATTGTTATTTATAGATACACAAAAATTATATTTTCTACTAATCATTCTGTCATATATCATAACAATCATCATCATCAAACATCTTCAACAGTCTTTACTTGTAATCCTGTTTAAAAAGAGGTTTATATCCGATAGTACACATATTATTGGATATAAACCTCTTTTTAAACAGGATTATATGACTAACTATAATGGCTAACGCAATGGAGGATTTGTAAAAGAGATTACACTGGAAAGGGCGCAGTGTCAACATCTATGGCGAATACATCTCTTCTTCTTCTTCTTCTTTTGATGAATGGCAATCAGCCGGATCAGCTATTTCTGCCAATGTCAAGTATTTCAAGTCTTCAATTCTAAGTCTTCGAGTCTTCAAGTCTTCGTCGTGATTTCCGTGATTTAATGATAAAAAATATAAAAAATGTGGATGACATGAAATGGGGACCGTCTTTCGCAAAAACAAAAAACGATCCAAATATCCGAATACATCTCTCACTTGCGATTTACAGATGACATCGTCATCATGGCAGAAACGCTGCGGGACCTACAACCGTCACTGAACTATCTGGCCGACTCTTCTGGGCGCATCGGCCTACGGATGAACTTGGACAAGACCAAGGTCATGTTTAATGAACATTTACTACATGCAGGTCATATATACGGATTGGTACAGCGTTGAATGCAAGTCTTTCAATCTTTTGCAGCGATGTTGCGTTGTACCATGGTATCCACATGGATGTAGTTATATGTTAATATGGATATAGTATTATAGCATAACTCGTTTAGTAGAATCAATTCATATACCTATGCAAATAGGTACCGAATTTAAAAATTAATTAGCTCAATATGGAAATGATAAAGACAACATGCTACTCCTTTTTCAAGTCAGTTTAAAACAGATACACTACATTACATCATTTTCTTAACAATTTAATTGTGTATAGAGTAGAAATTGTCCTGATTCACTTGTATTGAATCCCTATGGAAATTGGTTACAAGATGTAGAATCTTTTAACTTAAACGGTCCTTTTTATTTGTATATATCATTTTACTGGAGAATAATGTCTTAACATAGACAGTGATAAAATAGTAAATCATTCAAATATGGAACTAGGCGTGTCCCTCACGAGGATGTATATACCATATTTTTTAGTTCTATTATTAGTAGATAGCTACGGTTTTTTTAAAGTATTTTTGTGCAGACCTACAAATTACGCAAAATTTGTATGCACCTATACATTCTACATATAATTCAAGTAAATGAAAGTACTTCATAAAATGAAATTTAGCTGACTATTTTAAAACATTTATTATTTACTTTGTTTATTAAACACTGAAAATATTTTTATGTGTATAAATACAATTTTAAGTAAGAGGTTAAAATATACAAATAGTATAATTTTAAGCGCCATTAAAGTATACAATACATATAAAAATAATCGTTATGTTTATCTTTTAAAGGGCGATTTGCGCAGTAACAATAATAACCAGACATAATTAACAAAATCGTTAAATAACGACAACAGTCAAATATTTACCTAAACCGGGATAGCCGGACAGGTAGTTCCAGGTTTCATTACAAAACAAATATGTTTGTTTCATCACTGTTACAAACAACACTAATAAGTCACTACACACAGATCAAAGTATAAAGTCCAAACAAACGAAACTTAAATTTCCTTAAAAAATATAATCACGTGTATTAGATTCGAAAGTTTCAGGCAGAAAAGCATCTCGGTCTCGCACACGTCTGCCCAGCTCGAAAGCTAAAGCTGTACTGAAGACTATGTTATTTTTACAGTATAATCGTTGCGACACCAACCCTTTACCACAAACCATTATTATCTTATATTGGCGACTTTGTTTCCATTTGATATAGGAATTCACAAATGTGCTATCTTTTTTCTTATATGCATTTCAATTAATTATATTGATAAAATCAATTCAATCGTTTTAATAATACATCGTTGAGGGACTTCTAACAGCAGTAGACTCAAAGACTGTGATTTTTTATAATCGAAATGACTATGAAGATTGCTATTTAAATTTAAAATATTTTGATTTCAACACAAAAAAAAACAGTAGCTTGGCGAAAATAGACAACCTCAAAGGACGTTTAGTAAAATAAAAACCATTTTTAAAAAACTAGGCAAGGCGAGTCAGACTAGCACATCAACGGTTCCTTACAAACCTGTAGGAATATTATATGATATAAGTAAAAAAATACGCTTTTCGCAATTTTTCCCTTTATATCTGTGCTATAAGACGTTGCTTCCTAGCAAATTTCTAGATTCTGAGTTCACGGGAGTACCCTGTAGGTTTTGATTCCCTTGACATCATGAGTCATCACCATCGCAGTCCAAGAGTTCTAGAGACCACAGTCTGCACCAAATAATTTATAAAAGTAAGTAGGACGTCTACAGGCTAGATACGATACGATTTATTTAGTTTATTTTATTTTTTTGTTTAAATTTGTTGCACTTAATATACAAAAGGCGGACTAATGCCAGGACGCATTCTGTCCCAGTCGACCTTCAGGTGATGTAGAAATGAAATGCGGTAGGTGCAAAGATATACTTTTTATGGTAAATAATGGGTTATAAATAATATTTAACCAACATCAAATAAATTTACTATTTTATAAATTAATAATGTAAAATACAGATCTACCAAGATGGCAAGCTGGTTGTAAGAAGCTCGTAACCGATCAAAGTGGCGTCCAATGGGAGAGGACTAAATCCGACAGTGGATGCGATAGGCTTGATTCCTATAGTACTCATTAATTAATTTAAGGTAAGCGACGGAAAATAAGCTCATTTTCACTTTATAATACTATATTTTTTCATTAATTCACCAAGTGTACTTCGTTACGCTCCCCATAATTGATATATCTCAAGATAAATAAAACACGTTTCCATTATACCTGACTTGGACATGTACATTAGTTCCGTCTGGTTTCTTCCCTATAAGGAAAGTGTAGATATGATACATATCGGATTACATTGTAATAAGGACATGTAGACATTTTTTGCTTTTATATTTTCCTTATCTTCCGCTTGTAATATGAAGAAATGGTGCACTACCTGTGATTAACAACTTATATTTTTCCTCACCAACATGTAAGGCTAACCGCACACACGCAATAATATTGACAATAAACTACATCACAATATATTGCCTCCGAAGATTGACTAAAAGTAGGGATATCACTACTTACAATAGGCGTAATCCAAATACATAAAAACAATGATAGTATTTTGAAAACATTTTACAAAAATAAGAGAAATTTAGAGAATTGTTACTTTAGATAAGTTGCGCATCAACGGAATTGGCACCATTGATAAAATTATTGTGTATTTGCTTGCCTAAGAAATCCGTGCCTCTTGTAATTGTATAAATTTTGTAAAATCTCTCTATTTTTAAATTAAGAATAGTACAGTTTTATTTTTAAAAGGTTAAATCAAAGCAATACTGTGTAGTTTTAACCTTTTTTGAATAGTAATCTATTTATATTTATGATTAGCCAACCGACCCGACGAAGTTCATATCGCTATTTTTTGTATTTTTTTAAATTTCCAAAAATCTTGTTTTTAAATTTTAGCCCACTAAAGCTTCATACAGGTAGTATAGTCGTGGAGTAAATAAATCACACTTCCGGATTTCTCATATTTTTTTCTTATTACCTTGCAAAGAAAGCTAATGCATAAAAAAATAGTTATACAATTTGGTGCAGTTTAGTGGAAGTTATGCGCGTACATACATTTCAGCGCTGTATTTTTATTTAAATAGTAAATAAACACAAAAATAAGTAAATATCAATTATCAACATTATTGTGGCCAATTTATATTACATATAATTTTGGTGGACTTATTAAAAAGGCTAAAGTAGATACGTATATTGGACTATGGGACCCTGAAATATGTATATCGGTACACTTTTCTATTAAAGTCTGCTTATACATTTAATACTTTTAATATCTTGAAAATTATGATATCTTTTCACGTTAAACAGAGTTGATTCTTTATAATCTTTCATTGTTTTATATTTACAGAAAGAAACAATAGCTTTTAATTTAAAATTTATTGAAATGTATTATTGTGTTCTACAGTACTAAATTTGTGTTGTTTTTTTATAAAATACTTAACCTACACTGCTTTCATATTTAATGATATAATTGTGCCTTTGGACCAGTTTACATATACTATGGCTATGCCCACAGGCAACGTCCATTGCAACCTATATATACATAGTCATATAGTCGTGCTTTTTGACTGTTTCGTGTATATTTATACATTTCCTACGATACAGGTAATATAGCTAGTGTGAGGAATATACCTGTTGACTAGGAATGTTCTTGTGCTCTTTGTATTTTTAAGAATACAGGTGTTCGAAATGTCAGAATAAAAAATAACCTATTACAATAAAATCTTTATGAGATGGTGATAGGTATCTTTTACAAGATAAACCCTCCTTAGAGATACCTATGTCCAGCAGTTGACTGTTGAAGGCTCTTGAGGATATAGCCAAAGACTCTATGGTAGTCCTTGATACCGTATCGACCCACAGATAATCAATAAATAAACAACCATCTGCACTTATTTAGAACCTATCTTTAAATATAGAAATTAATATTAAACGGTTTTCTAAAAAATATATTTCATAATAAATGATCATATAAAGGTAACAATAAAACTTTTTTCTACATTAATACAATTAATAAAAATAAAACACTGGCCTTAATAATGAAAATAAAAAATAAAAATTTGCTCTTTTGTTTTTGGTTGAAATTTTATTCTTTTCGTTTTATTCTAGTTGGCCACGCCATTCTGAATTCCTTGTTATAAATTGTATAAACGCGTTTTACAGTTTTAGGAAGTGGGAAAAATAAAACAATTACACTATCTACGTGTGTTAAGATGTTAGAGGTATTTGTTTTTATTGATTAATTCAGGTCCTAGCAATTTTCATGTTTGTTATAACATGGCATATTTGAGAAAAATCGGTTATAAAAATTTACTTTTCATTGAGATCAGTAAAAAGACCACCAAGTATCACTAGTTAATTATTTCAATAGCCGTCCCATACTTCTTTCGAATATTTATATTATATTTTTCTTGTTTCTTCTTGTTAAAGTGTTTTTAAGCCACTAAAATGGCGTCCTCCATGGCAGATGATTAGCTTGTTTAACCGGTGATATTAGACTTACCAGCCCTAAGATTATTTGTTGTTGTCATTGTTTTGGTGTTAAATCAGTTTATAAATGTATTGTTTTGGTGATTTGCTTTGGTCATGAATACCTTCAAATCTGTTATGATATCGTTGTTTTGGACTTCATGTCAAAGTTGTCTTATTAAATTTTAGAACTCATTTGAATAAATAAGTAGCATATCTTGTTTGGTTTCCAGCTATGATTGTTGCTTTGGTATGTTTTGTCGCCGCATACGGAAGTCGCGGGAAATTAATTCCGTTTCAAGTTAACGTACCTTATAAAAATACCGCGTTTTTGAGTAGGTACTTAAGTCTAGTTTTATATAGATATGTAAAAAACTTTTAAGACTTACTTAAGTTATCTCAATTAAAATGGATTATTCTGTCATAAAATGTTTTAAACATAAAAATGCCTTTTCATGAAAAAATAAATCTATAATTTTTAATTTAGTGTTTCAAATGTATGTCATTTGGGTTATAAATAAAAAAATATAAAGCACAGGCTGTTCAACATAATTAAACGTAACAAAAATATCGATGCTCGATTAAAAACTTGATTTTGAAATCAACTTTTTGAAGGTTCAATCATTTGAGTTGTTATGAGTCTAGCAACTCTAAGCTACATGACTTCTATTTGTCATGTCATGTCATGTGTATGTACTTGAGTCGGTAATTTTGATGAGAAATTTTATTCAAGTTTAGTTTTAGACAGATAATGAATTACAAAAAAGTAATAATCAGAATAACTAATCAATTGGTCCAACAAGTCGGTCAAAATCAATTTGAAGTTAAGGTAAGAGGTATACAATAAAAAAGTGCCAAATCCCGATCAAAATTTTGTTGGCAATTTTTTTAGCGTCCAGTGTAAAAAATATTCCAAATTAGGTTGAATTCCAAAAAAAATAAAATTTTGTCTTGTAAATCACTATTAATAAAAGTTCATACTCAAAGATATATCAGGTTGAAGCTAAAGAAGTTATGTGTATATCACATAATAAAATAAATTGAAAACCAAAATGAGTAAACAAATAAAAATCTTAAAGTTGGACATAATTACAACAATTAAATTCAAAAACTGTTTTCAGATACAAAATACGTTATAATAAATATAAAATTTGTATTGAAATTTGTGAGTACAATATCAATTAATCCACCACTTACTACTTACTTCTAAACTAATTTAATATAACTTGTTTTGTTTCAAGACTCACTCAGTTCTTGAATGTAAACGGAAAAAACTTAAATTGTTTAGTATTTATTCAAAATAAATACACTTCTAGACGCTTAACTATTTTATCGACTATAATTTCGCCATTAGTCTTTATTTACTTTTGTGCCGAAATTTAATCTGAACGTAGGTAATAAAGAGCTAAATCACG
This sequence comes from Hyphantria cunea, assembly GCA_003709505.1. Taxonomy (NCBI): domain Eukaryota; kingdom Metazoa; phylum Arthropoda; class Insecta; order Lepidoptera; family Erebidae; genus Hyphantria; species Hyphantria cunea. Next base: position 773,731 of record PKRV01001405.1, read on the forward strand.
CTTTCACGAAGTGCGTTAAGCTCCATTTGAAACTTATGACACAATATCAAATAAAAATAAAATAGATTAACAAAACCCATTTAAGAGATCGAATGTTAAAATGTGTGCGGCCAAAATAAATGGATACAGAAATCAGTATTGTTGTTGAATTGATGGGATTCAACTGGAATCTCATTACTGACTTTGTTCATTGTGTAGCAGTGGAACGTTATCAATGTTTGCATAATTAAATTAATGGTTTCGTAATGATCTGGTTTTGTTGGGATTGCAAGAAGATGCTATTTGCTTTGTTTTTTTATTATTTACACATTTTGTTTGGTTAGATATGATTCAACCAAAAGGTTGCAATTTTGGACAAGTATGTAGGTAAAAGACAAATATATTGTATATTGAGCTTGTTGATCTTGTGACGTTGTATTTTAGTAAGAGGTCTTTTATTTACGGACAGAAATTTGTTAATTTCATAGACTATTAATCTGAGACAAATATATTAAAAAATTCATCTAATCATATTACATTGTAATTAATGCCCTTGTTCTTTAGCCAATTTGATATTATCATATAAACATTAATAGAAAACTAACAAATGTGTTTAAATGTTTGAATGACGTCATCTAAACGCCAAGTCACGTGGTCAAAACAAAATATTAGCCAACAGGAGGATAGCGGTGTTAGCGACTGTAGAAAGAGAATTGAAGCCAAACGCTCGCATCTGGCCTAACAGGGATGAAAAGAGAAATATTTTTAAAAACACTAAGCCGTAAATTACGGGCCGTTCCCATATTCTTTTTACATGTCAATTTTTTAGTAGTTTCATTTATTAACTAAAGAAACCCAATAATATCATATTTTCAATCATTACTCTGTAAAAAACGTCTACACTAATAAAGGAAGCATTGAACAAGTACTTAAACAGTCAGTAACAAGACTGGTAATGACTGTTTAAGTACTTGTGCAATGCAATGCAATAGCCCATGTATATAATAGAGGCCTATGTAGACACATAGGCCTCTATTTAGAAAGTATTGCATTTCTCAATGGAGCGTTGAGAATATGGTCGAGTTCAACATCAAAAAAAAACACAGGTGTGCGCGTTTCCTGCCACAAAGTCTCCATTCCTTCCCCTTCCTTCTTTTCAGAACACTCAAATGCAAGGTAGGCTCGATATCCTGAGTATGAACACGCGCCGACATCTCAACACGCGCGAATACATTGTCACTAAAGCACTTTTTTACAAGACCTAGGTTCGCTCGTGTGTGGAGTACTGTTCTCAGCTTTGCGACGGTGCCACACAGTATCTGCTTGAAGCTCTCGACCGGTCGCAGCGATGGGTAGTCCGCATTGTCGACAGTCCCGAAGTCATCGAGTCCCTTAGCCTCTGCAAGTCGCGTAGAGATATCGCCTCCTTGAAAGCACTCCACCGCCTTTATCATGGAGAATGTTCTGAAGAGTTCTTCCAACTGGTCCCCCATCTCCCTTCCTTTACAGGACAACTAGTGCAAGCCTTGGAAGTCACCGCTTCAGGGTAGTAGACATACGTTTATCGTATTCATCGCTTCGGTTATTCCTTCCTGTTCCGAGGGATCAAAACCTGGAACTCGGTACCAGCGCGGCATGAAAAAGCATCTCGCTAGGCCACCTTAGTGTGGGTCACTATACTGCATTTTCCTTACTCGCATTGAGGGTGGTGATCACCACTCATGGATTCTGCTCATGCTTCCCATCAGGCTGGGTAGAGTCATTTGGCAGCTAATACATAAAAAAGTACTTAGCGACGAAATATTTTTTTTTTAATTAAATTTTATGAAAAATCTAGCTGGTCGGGTAAACGTTGTTTCGGCTATTTTTTGGGGAGATGATCACCCTTATCATTTAGCGGAATGAAAAATAGATGTTGACCGATTTTCAGACCTACATGATATGCACACAATATTTCATAAAAATCGGTGCAGCCGGTTCGGAGAAGTTTGGTAAAAAACACCGCGACACGAAAATTTTAAATATTACATATACAAAACTGTGTTAGTAAGCACCAACCACAGGACTAAGGAAATGTTTTTAAAGATATTTTTAACTGCCCCCACTATTACTAATCAGTGAACGTATTGTAATTTACTGATACTGATCAGTAGGGGTTCTCGTGGTTTAGGTTTTGCTAAAGAAAACACCGATGCACAAGAATATAAAGTTCAAATTCACGTAAATTTATTGAAGGATGTTCTGGCTTTATTTATATTTGCACTAATTTTATTATTTCATTTACTTCGAACAATAAATGGGTAGTAGTAATGTCAGAAATAAAGTAGACATTTGTCATGCCGCAGGCTGTTTCTGTTCAGTATGAACGTAAAGTTGGAGACCCTTAGATGGTTTCCCACTTAAGGAGTAATCTTAAATTGTTTATCCGCTACTATTGTCACTGTTATTCGAAACCACTTAAAGCAGATATTTATGTACGAGTACATATGTGACCAGGGTTACCGCTAAATAACAAAATTTAGGAAGTCCCCTTATATCAAATGGTTTCTATAAAAGTTTAAAAGTTTTAGGTAGTAGTTTGATAAACAACATGGATATGTTTACTAGTATAGAGAGTTATTATACTTTCATGACTTATGTCATACGCTTATCATTCTGTCTTCGGTTATTTTTTCTATTCTCGTATTCTACTCCTGAATTTTCTGAATTAGTAAAAATGTTAAGCAAAAGAAATATAACCTCAGTAGTTATAAAAAAGTCACAAACTGATTTTGAAAAACTTTGACAAAAAATATATCACGTTTTGAGAATTAAATATAGGTATTATTCGTATATAACTTCTAAGTTTGAAAGACTTTCCTCAATCAAAATAGTTTTTTTCATCATTCATTGTTGTTTTAATACCTCAAAGCAATGATGTATTTAATAATGGGAAAGAGTTAGTTCAAAAAATAGTTTTTAATCGCAAAATATAATCGCGTATATAATTTTTAATCGCAAACGTGTGGTAAGGGATAAAATTGAAATTAAAGTTGTCACTGCATGGCTTGTTGGCACTTGTATTATGTGACGGTTTCCTTCAATGTATAAACTTATTCCCCTTAGGCCTTAATGACTCGTTTCCTAAATGGAACTTACCGCAGAAACGAAAAATCTTTCTATATTGAAATTCGAACACATTTTCTTGTTGATATACATTTCAAATAAAATATGTGTGTATAGTGAATGTATATGCAGCACTTAAGCCTTATAGAAATTAAAACTTAAGTACATATTACAAATAACACCCGACTTTTAAACAAAACTTTGAATTGACATCTACATTTTACTACTGTCAAAAAAGAGAATTTTTGTGCAGTGCTACAGTACTGTACAAAAATTCTCATTTTTCTAAATCATCTTTATTTTTTACTAGTTGCGTAATTTTTAACGATAAAAATAATTAACTGACTGAATTAATGTCGCTGCAAATTACTTCAATTACCTTCTACCTAATTTTTATTACTTTCTGCAAATTTGTATTATCATCAACAACCCATAATGTCCCACTGCTGGGCTCGGATCTCCTCTCAGGAGAGGGTTAAGGCCATACGTCCCCACGCTGGCCAAGTGCGGGTTGGGGACGGACTGGCAAGACTACCTGACTAACTACGTTGTGGCTACGTATCTTGCCGTTGGATGTTTTTTAGCCGCCTGAAGGCCACCAACTAAGCTACACGACTATTGTCGTATGATAACAACCGGGACCGACTGCTTAACGTAAACCTCGAATCATGGAGACGCTCATGGTAGCATGCCACCAGCGGTCACCCATCCAGGTACTGACCGCGCCGTCGTTGCTTACACTCGGCGACTATTTCTAATTACCGAGTGCAACTGGGCTATAAGCAAACTTATATACCAGAATTTTATTTTTTAAACTAGTCTTACATATTTATGTTTACAATTAATAAGTACCAATCCACTAATATGAAAGACATCAAGAATTGTGTCTTAAATTTTATAGTCCTAACATTTTTGTAAAAATAACCTTTATTCGTGTAATAAGTAAATTTCACTTCCATATTTTCATTCGTTTTTTAATTTGTGGACGTTGTTACATGTACACGGTATAAATCTAATTAGACAATAAAAAAGTTAAAACATAAAATTCTCTAATGTTATATATAGGTTTTAAACCACATCAAGAAATGTTTTTTATTCAATAAGACAACAATTTGGTAATCGGCTGTTGGTCTACCATTATGGTCATAGCTAATATTTGGAACAAAAGCTCCATTAAAAAAAACAAAGGACCCATTTTTAAAATTTCCATTTTCTATGTTCTAAAAATCAGACCAGTTCTATACATACTCCTGATCTGATTCTTACTGACGATTTTTCAGATCGTTCCATAATTAAGCCTTAAATTATGTAGTCTTTGCGCTGATGGAAGGAACTATTTAGTTTTAACCACACATAGGTAGCTGAACTTCGCCTTCGAGGGCCTTTCCTTTGATTACCTTACCTTCAGTTGTTTTTCTTGTCCACATAGATTGCGATCGTTGCCGCCATAGATGTAGCATCACTCATGAATTTCGCTGGCTTGGGCATTTCAATTTGCTGCTTCAGTCACGAAAGCCACAGCTCTAATATTCAATAATATTAATTATTGGAATCTTTCAGAGCCCAACTGTTAGACATTGCTTTAAGTAGTGACTACACATTTTAAAATGTATACCAATTTCATTGTTTTTAATTAAAAATCAACATTGAACCGTAGAAGTGATACAAATACTACAATATTGCTAACCAAATATTCTCTTATATTTACAATATTCGCCAGCATAATAGTGTACGCACGAGGGCTTTGACTCCCACATGAGGCGATTAGCGTTATAGTCATGAGCGATCAGCCTATGCACCTGCACGAGACGGTACGCAAGCAAGTAAAGAAAACAGAAAAAGCTAATAGAAACAGCTATATATATTATTTATTCCTGTTTGTCCATAGGACAGTAAACGTCTAGCACGTATAGAACGAGTTATGACCAAATTATTAAAGATTGCAAATACTGTGGGAGAGCCACGCTTCGGCATGAATGGGCCGGCTCGACCGGAGTGATACCTCGGCCTCACAGAAAACCGGTGTGAAACAGCGCTTACGCTGTGTTTCCGGAGGATACCGGAGGCCCATACCCCAATCCAACGCCCCCTATCCTATCCCCCTTCCCCCCAGGCCGCTATAGTGTGGGTCACCATGCTGCATTGTTCTTTTTCGCATTGAGGATGGTGACCACCACTCTTGGATTCTGCTCATGCTTTCCATCAGGCAGGGCAGAGTCATTTTGGCAGCTTAAATAAAAAAAAAAAAAAAAATCTTTTTTGTGCCCTGGTGAACAATTAAGTTTTCGTCAATTGCGATGTTTCTTTTTCCTTCCGTAGTTATTATCATTACAAAAAATTACCCTGATTAGTGACTTTAATTCTACAGAAGAATATAGGCATAGCCTATATGACCACAATGCTCTGTGCAACTGTATTTGTTTCTAAACTCATCTATTAATTACATATGTACTTTCAATATTCCCTTGTTATGTACTTTTTAAACAAGCTTTATGAGAAAACGTTTGTCTCCACATTTTTAGTAAACAAGCTAAAATAAAAATAATTATGGCCATAAAATTACTACTCTATTTTTAAAGCTATTTAATTATAGTGTGCTATATTTTAAGTCTTCGCTCTAGGGGTTTGAGGAGAATGTGTTTTTCAATTATAAAATTGGCCTTGGTGAAATTTTAATTAAGCCCTTGACTGTTGTCGACATGAACCATTTGTTTGCTTATGAAAATAAAATTAAAAATTCAAAGAATGTAAATACTATCATATTACAAATTTACTATATAAATTTAATTAATTAAATAGACTGTAAAAGCAAGTTAATATAAATCAAGAGGTTAATTTGTGAAGCGATTCAAGATGCGCTCATGACGACGTCGCACCCAACAAACACGCCCACTCAGGTGCTAATAATCCAGCCTTTAATCAAGGCAAGTTGCAGCAAATCACGTTCATTATATCGGTTTAAATTGAATTTAGTTTGCTAAACCTAGAGTTTCAGGTTCTTGAGTCAGTCTTATATAATCCAATAAAATTGTTTTCAATTATTCTTCTTCTCCTTAGTAGTAATAATTTAGTTATTTTAATTTGCCTATATGTACTTGTTTTTAATGTGGACCATTGTAACATTAAAAAGAATATTGCTTACTGAGAAGTATACATATTTGCAAAAGCGCTTGTTAGGTCTTCATTTCATTTGGTTGCATTCATCTTGTATTTGGTGCCTGAACTTTCTCGTCATTAAAGAACTTTTTAATAACTGCAACTCTATTGTTTTATGTTAATGTTTGGCTTTATAAAATATTCATACAAATCTTTTAATTTAAGCCTTTAATTATAATAATATTTATCGGTTTTAGATTGATAAAAAATGTTTTGCCTAAGACCCATAACAAAAGTGCTTAATTTCCGCTGTTATTTATTGATCATTTTTAAAATGAGCAGGGATTTTTTAGTACAATAAGAAAGTTCATGTGCAAGCAATACTTTTGATTCCATTGCTTTTTTATACAATATTCCCTTTCTACTCTTATTTTCAAATTTTTCAAAACGGGTTGTAATGAAATTTGCCAGTTGATCCGGTGATTTCAATCTTCCATAAGTATGTTTTCGGGACATATCACATGTCTTTTTTTACCTATTGCGAGTGATTTCGGTTTTAATTTTTGAGGATTCACTACCTTAATATCCCAATAAAGTTGTGATAGTTTTGAACATTTTATTTGCAAAATATATGATAGCTTTATCATTAGATAACTAGCCTTTTACCCTTCGCAGATAGATTTAATATAACTTAAGCATACAATAAAACAATCTCAACATAAAATTTGCATCTCCGTTATCCAATTATTGTTAATTACTTAATTTAATATATAATTAAAAGCATTTAACGAATTGGTGGCCGGCCACATTTGCCGAAGAACCGATAACTGTTGGGGTAAACGAGTTCTTGAGTGGAGACCGCGTCTCGGCAAACGGAGTGTAGGACGTCCACAAGCCAGGTGGAGCGATGATTTGCGCAAGACGGCTTGCAGGAGCTGGATGCGAGAAGCCATAGATCGAACTAAGTGGCGTGAAATTGGAGAGGCCTATGTCCAGCAGTGGACTGCGATAGGCTGATGATGATGATGAATTGGTGGTGCAATGTCTTCAACCGAAAATACAAAATACATTGTCGGTATGTGTATCTTGGCCAATAGCTTTAAATATATAAATTTGGATTTTTCTCTCAAAACCTTGTAATATTTTGTTAGCTGAAATTAGTGTTAAAATTGTTGACTAGTTTCCCTTTTGTGTGTTTTCCACTTAATAAACATTTCCTCTGTTTCACTCTAGATTATTTCCATTAAAAATATTTACATTAGCCTAGGGTACCATATTCACCAACAACCTTTGGCTCAAATGACGTTTTGTCACCACCATACATAAAATTTGACCCTACCAGATGCATTTAATAATGATGTGCGCAACAGACGCAAACTTCAGCGCGATACATACTACATCCGTCCCTCCACAATTATATTTTTGAGAGCCATAACATGACTCATGAGGTTACCATTTAAATAACCAATGACTTGTGCTTGATGTAGGTCTTTTGGTAGTGTCACTGGTACTAATAAGTAAGTACACTTTACACCAATATTGATGTAAACTGGCAGAATCCAAGAGTCCAGAACCTAATAGGCCTAGTCCCAAATTAGTTACTAAGTTTTCATCTAACAAAGATATGACGGTGTAGTTTTGTACGTCTTTTCTTTTAGAAATATGATAAACAAATTTAAAATCAATTGTATAATATTAATATAATTTTAACATAAAAAAATAAAGAAATTGTTAGTGCTTTATTTATTTCAAGCGACGGTATTTTTAACCATTTCACGGAATGCTTGCAATCCTACCACGTTAGCTTTAGTGTAGAATTCTTGGGCTGAACAGCGAGTAAACCAAGCAGTTAATTTTGGATACCTGCAAAATAATAAAAAATACAAGTGCTAAATGTATAATATATTAACTGATAGGTAGATTTTTGATAAATAAATAGTTTATATTTTTAATTTTTAGCCAAAAAATCAAATATCATTCTAAATTCTAAAACCTTTGTTATTTATTAGAGGATTAATCGTTGTATTAAAGAATTGTTGTATCTAACGAATCATTCAGGAGATCAAATGAATTACATCTTATTTCTCTTGTTATACTTACAAGTTAACATCAATTGGTATGATTTCGTTCAAAGAACTAATCGTGCTAACACAACAGATATCTGCCAAAGTAAGAGTGTCTCCAGTTAACCATGGCCCCGAGAAGAATTTTTCGATAATATCATATGCATTCTTTATTTTTGTCAAGTTTTCTGGTCTAAAAGTTTTTTCTCCATGATACAGAACAGGAACCTGAAAATTCAACCGTAGAATGTTACATTTCCATACAAAAAAGATTTTATATAAACAGAAATAAATGAATTCGTTTGTATTGTATATGTTTATTTTGACCAGCATGATGGCTACTCAGGAAGATTCTGTCTTACTTTTCTATTTTCGCCTTTAACCAATATTAGAAAATGGGCCATACTTATAATGATCGATTCTCGTGGCTCATTTAGTCGCTACCCCGGAGTAACCACGAGGAAACATCCTTTCACAGTCGATTACTTTAAATCGTAGATTACATCATTATAAAAAACACATTCCATGAGATTGTTTTGTTAAATAAAACAAATTTTGTTTTATTAAATAATCAACACTAGAGAAAACAAAAAATAAATCGTTTATTGTATCGTACCTTTACTCGTATTTCCTTCAGTTTCATTTAAAATTACATAAAATATTGTTATTATTAATTATATTTCGTTTCGTTTCGTTACTTTTTTTCAACAGGAAAAACACTGCAAAGAATGTATCCCTAAACAACTCATTGTTGAATTTTAGCAAATAACGCCATCTAGTTAAGGTAAACAGAACTTTTTGAGCAGTGAAATGAGTTTTACTACGAAAGCTTAAATTTTCTTTGCATAGATGGCTTTGAAATAGGGGGTAAATTTCATCGTCCAACAACAACCTAGTAATTCACTGCTGGACATTTGCTGGTAAATTTATGTAAAATTAATTCTTTTTCTTACTTCTATATTCACGTGGAGATGAATCATCTCAAATGAAACATTGACATAAAATGACACCAACAAAATTCATAATACGCTAACTCGAATTTCCTTTGAATTCGGTTTTATACCAAAGAGTTTGAAACATGTTCCTTATCTAAATAAAAATTAATCGCCTATTAAATTAGATAATTTATTTTTCTATGTGTTCTTTTTTGTAGTGACAAGATTTTTATAAAATAAAAATACACTACATGTAGCAAGCTGAGACGGGTAAAATTACTAAAACAAGTGCTTGAAAATATTTTTCGGTGTTACGTGAAGTACGAAATTGTGAAGAAATGTAATAAGATAACGAAGTTACAAATTTTATAAAATACTTTGACGGCGTTATTCATCAATTATAATAGTAGTTTTGGATATTCCTACTCACCATAGTTGCGAATAGAGCTGCAAACAGTACACCAGTATCAAAATGTAGCCTTTGATCCACTAAAGCTCTTTTTCTTGCGTCACTCGGATACAAAGAGTCATCTTTAGCATACTTGTTGATTAAATAAGTCGTAATGGCATGGCTATGCAAAGAGAAATTAAAAGTCAGCATATTTACTATATAATGTTCCCTATTTTGAGTTTTGAGTAAGTAGCCAATTCTTATTTTTATTTTTAAATTTGGTTTTCAAAGAATATTTTTTAAACACTGAAAATGACCAAACTGATAATATGCCATTACATACTTTAATCAATTTCAGTGTCATTTGACAGAAACTAAATAACACACTATTAAGACGATTTGGTTAAATATGATTTAAATTTCAATAAAAAATTATTTGTTCAATCTTCATACCTGTCCCAAATAACAAAATCGTCATCAACAAGAGTAGGTATTGTGTGTTGTGGATTCATCTGAAATTTTAAACAATTTTTATAATGATTAAACTTTTATTGACATATTTGGATTTTTACTTCATGTAAAATGTTATCTTAATTGTTGTATTTATAAGGTAATAGTAGAAATACAGATAAATTAATTCATAATGAATAAATATTCCAGTTCATTTACCTTCAGGTATTCTTCTTGAAATTGATCTCGTTGTTGTAGATTCATATTTATCAATTTAACATCCTTTATGCCGAGAGCTTCAAATACCATGAAAACTGATCTACAGGGTGCACTAGTATCTTTTTTGTATAGTGTCAGAACCATTGTACTAAAGCCAAAATTTAAAGGATGAAATTATTTAATAAGAGTATTTCAGTCTGTGTAGTGAAACAGGGTAGTGGTAATAAAAAAGGTTTTTCTTTTTAAAAGACGTTTTTCAATTTTCGATATTTGAGTAAGTTATAAATAGAATTAATTACTTTACTTTCAATATTTTAAGGTAGGTTTTATTCAATTCCGTAATATATACTCCGCAGCAATACATCAAAAATATGATACATCGTAGACAAAGGTTACACCATCACTAATCCATACTAACTTCTTTTTCCTAGGCTTTTCGTTACACCGATTTAAATGAAATTTGGCATGGAGATACTGTGATTCTTGAGGAAAGACATGGCTAGGTTTGACGCGATAACCAAAATACACGCAGGTGGAGCTGCGGGCAAAAGCTAATATTTCATAAAGGTCGATGTAGTAGCCATTTGGAGTTTTTAAATAAATTTGATATTTTATTAATGCTACATCAAAAATTAACATAAAAGCAAATATTCCATTGAAAAGAATGAAAGGGTAAGGGTTATTTTAATGATAAATAAATTATTAAAGAATAATTTATTCATGACGCTCCCTTCCTAAAACATGCTGACACATTAAAACAAAGCTATGGTAAAAAATTTAAAACAAGGCATTGAAAAATAAAAACAATGCATTGAAAACTAAAAATTGACATAAAGGACCAGGAGGTTTAGTAGTTTATTGTACAAAAACTTGGGTATATCGTTGGGAAGAATTTGCGTATGAAATAATTTAAAGCAGGTATGGAAGGAAAGATGGCATTGACGGTAAATTTCTAAGGCCCTCTTTCACCGGTTACAGATAAGTTTCGGATATAATTTGAAGTATGTTCCATATAAATTATGTTGAACCATTTGGCACATGAGCTATCCGAAACTGTTAGGCTGTTAGGCTTAAAATGTTAAGGAAATATCAATCATGAAATTAATGAAATAAAGGAAATAATTTAGTTGTGCAAATAAAGTTTTAATACTCACCTATTTTGTAGAGTTTTCTTTCTAAGCAATAAAATAAATGTTGGGACACCTGTGACTCTGTGTGTGTGACTGTCCTCAGATGTGTCGCTCTGTTGTTTAACCGTAATTCCTTCTCGAAAGAATATAGTAGTCGTACAAAACAGGTTAAGATAATTTATAAATAAAATCTCGTCTCGAGAACCTGTTCACGACGTCGTAATACACATGAATGTGGTAAAACTTCTACATATTTTAATTTGTTTACAGATCAGTTATTGTTAAATTGTTTTATTGAACTATTAATAAAGTCAGTTAGACTTTTAAAAAGGAGAAGTTTCTCAAATGCGCTTTAGTCTTTTTTGAATATTTTTTTGAGGAGCATACTTCCCAATTGTAATTTGAAATCGTGCTTTATTAAAACTTTCACACACACTTGTCAGTTATGATTATTTCTAATAGGCCCTTAGGCGCACATCTAAAAGCTACAACACATATATTGATATACATATATTTACGACAAATAAACAAGTCATATTCCATCTATTACAAGAAACTTTTAAATTATATATAGCTGCTATCAACCGTGATAATATGTAATCTACTTTTGGTAATCAGTTACCCCTGACGATATACCTACTCGAAGAACTTGCATAATACACTAATAGTGACCCGGATGTTGATAATCATTTGGGTGTAATCGTTACTCTTATATAATGACACTTGATACAAAAAAATCGAGTTGATTTGCAATATAAAATCATAGTTTATAGGTATATAAATATAGTATTATAAAGGTATTATAATGTAATATGTTTTGGTTTAAGTTCTTCTCTCTGAAGGGTATTTGACATAAATTTCTTGCTGCCTTAGTTGGTTTTCCTACACCCATGGAATGAATATGGTTTGTGACATGTCATACTATTAATCGGCCAATAAACAAATGGTGGTAATTCAGTTGTTGTCATCACTAAATTAATTTGTATTAAAATTTAGAAGATTCTATATTTTACTTTAATCTCATTTGTTTACAGTCCATTTTTGGATATCTCACATCTCATTTTTCCCTATATTTAGATTTGTGACTTTACAATTGCAAGATACTTTGAAATAATCTTAATATTCATATTTTATTTACATGTATACATAAATGACATAGTGTATATATATATATGTTAGACCAGAGCCCCTTGTTAGTAATAGGGGCACACTGGTCTAACATATAAAATTATTGACGGTGATCATATTTGTGTCATAGGGGTGTGTGGGGGCGAACCACAATCTTTCGCCCCTTTTTTTTTTTTTTTT
>PKRV01001405.1:786796-905708 GCA_003709505.1 Hyphantria cunea
TGACGTGGTGGAATGCCTTTACGCACTTCGCTCCCCCCCTGCGGGTACAGGGGGTTCGCTTCGTGTGGGACTCCTGACTGACACCAGCCACTTTTGTTGATCAAAGCCAGTAAAATTACTTGAAACTAAATATCTTCATCTATTAAGTGTTCAAAGCAATAATTACGACTGTTTCAAGTAATCTTACTGACTTTGATCAACAAGCAGTATTTCATTCAAATAAATTATAGTACTGATAGAGCAAATGTCGGCCAACGTAACAACATCACCAGCTCTCCAATCCGGTGTCAAAAGTTTATCAGTAAACACGTAGGTGGTTTGAATTTTATGTAGAAATTCCACTTTTATTGTTTATTAATCGTGATATATAATAGGTACCTAAAACAAATGGATTCTTGAAAGTTATATTCCTTAACAATAGGGAATAAATAATAAGATCAGGCTTTAATTTTATGTTGTTAATTTGTATGTATTAGCTTATCAAAATAACTCTACTCTACGTGATGGGATGAGAATAATGCGAAGCATGAGCAGAACGCAACAGCTGTGGTCACTAATACTCATTGCAAATACAGGCAATGCAGAAAAGCAGCATGGTGATCCACAGCATGGCGTCATTCTTTTGCATTATTGCACCTCCGGTCTCGCACTCACCATGAACACACAACAGCACATGAATGCTGACGTTTTTAGTTTAGTCTTCCGAGAGGGGGTCGTACAATCCCGACTGAGCCCGCCCATTAGCGCTGAAATTAGCGTGCCTCTACTACCATGGATATAATAGCGACTTTCCCTTACACAATAATATAATTCATACTGCTTAGCGCTAATAACTATAAATTTCGGCGTAGACGTAATAATTATTTTAATTCTGCATTTTTGAAAGAGGACAATTATGTGTTTTAAAAACAAAGACAATTTCTTCGGTGTTTTTGGTAATCTACATTTCATTTATCAGCAGAATTAGTAATATAGTAGTTTTAAGTATAGCCTGTGCAAGTACCAAAATTGCGGTACATATTCAACCACAGCTTTTCAAAACACTGAAAAAAATATGTTAAAATTCTCTGAACCACTAAGGCCAACTTTCGAAATGGCTTTACAGGGCTTCTGTCACGTATTGGTGGAAGTATAACTAATGAAAATTTGAAGTTCATTGCGGTACTAAAAAAAACAAAATTACTATGATAAAGATGTAAATCTTCAAAGTTCATTGCTGGAAATAATATATGCCTCTTTGGAAAGGCAGGAAACTTCGGCCTGTTTAGTTAAAATATGACTAAAAGAACTTGTTCTTTTAAAATCACCATTATCAGCCTATCGCAGCCCACTGCTAAACAGGTGGCGCTCCCATTACACGCCACTTGGATATTTTTAAGGCTTTGCGTCCATCTTGAAATAAGGCACGAAAATTTAAATTATTATTATTATTATTATTATTCTCTTTATTACATTTATATATACATATTTGATACATTTTTAAATACATAAAAAATTAACAATAATATATATTTAAAAATATAAAAAATAGTAGACCACCGACTTCGGGTACAGGGACCAAGAAACCGGTGGTTAGGGCTCCAAAGAAAGGAACCTCCTGACAATACGAGCCGTGTCAAGAAGGACTGCCTTCTGCATCAGACCCTTGATCCAACCATCTAACGTGAGCCTCTTGAGGTGTTGGTCGAGGCTCTTGGCTATCAATCCGTGAACAGACACAACTATCGGAACAATGATCGCCGAATCTACATCCCACATATCGACAATCTCGTGAGATAAATCCAAATATTTCAATTGTTTTTCTTTTTCAACTTTCACGAGATTCTCGTCATGAGGAACGGCGATGTCGACAATCATTGCGCGGCGCTCTAATCGATCTATTACCACAATATCAGGCTTATTGGCAACAATAGTCCTGTCCGTGATAATAGATCGATCCCAATACAACGTAGCACGACCATTTTCGAGAACTGGGTCGGGCACATACCTGTAGTATGGCACCTCTGAATTCACAAGTTTGTATTTGAGGGCAAGCTGTTGATGTACTATCCTGGCTACTTGGTTGTGTCTGTGCAAATATTCGCCGTTAGCAAGACGAGAACAACCAGAAATAATATGCCTAATAGATTCTCCGGGACGGTGACATGCCCGACATATATCAACCGTACCATTCTTTAGGATATACTTCCGATAGTTATTCGTCATGATAACTTCGTCCATAATCGCACAAACAAAACCTTCGGTTTCTCCGAAGAGATCACCATACCGTAGCCAGGAGGTCGACGCTTTGAAGTCTATATCGGACCCATTAAGAGCCCGATAAAACCGGCCATGGTGTTCTTTGCCCTTCCATACCTCCCTGCGATCATTAGTACTAAGTACTACAGGTTTGCGCCAATTCTCTTTAGCCAGAGCGAGTGGAGTGAACCCAGTATCCACTGTAACCACACTTATTATTATTATTATTATTAGTTCTGGGAATTGATCAATATAAATATGATTTAGTTTCCAGAAATGTTGTACTTATTGATGATCAACTTAATAGACAAAATGACAAGTGTTTCTATCGACGAATTAGTTCAGTCTACATATTACCATCTGATTCTGTTAATTATTTTAGAATAACGTTGATCGGACAGTAGTTTTAACTGAACTAATTACTTAATAATGTTATGGAGTTGATCTACTGATGTTGCTATTTTGATAATATTATTCTCTACAAAAGACCCTCATTTTAAAACTAGGACAAAATACGATTGTTTAGATCAGCCTTATAGGACACTCTACAATTGTCGGGGTCATATGATATTAAAATATAGATTTGTTTCTCAGAAACTATAATTTGATGTATGAAAGTGTAGTTCTTTAAGCAAAATATTTAAAACCTGCTTAGTTGGACTAGCGGGACTCGATACTATATTTAATTAATTATGAAAATTTGACATATTAAAAATAAAGATTGTCAGCTTTTGAAATTGCTTCTATTTTTTCTTACAGTGGTATTCTTTACTGTATTGTACATGTATTTTATTGATCACTATATACACTACTAATGAATAACAGAACTCAAAAGAGTAAATGTTGCATATTGATATAAATAGTATAAAATAAATATTTCAGATATCTCACACACAACCCCATCTAGTCCTAAGCCAAACAGTGCTTGTGTTATAGGTATTTAGTGTTTATATAAAATTTGCGACCCGCCCCGGCCGGCTGCAATACTGGAGAGCTCCGATTATAAACGCGTCCGATCGCCGCTAAATTCAAAGTGCTACAGGGAGAACCGCTGCCTCCGACGCACTATTTATAAGCACACTGCCGCCGCCCCGGCCGGCCTGTACCATCCGCAAACGCTATGTCCCGCAAGTTTTTTAATTCTGTAATATCTTCGAAAATATTCATTTAAATCATATGCTGTAAAGAGCCATATAGATGTATATTCAATCAACAATGTATTTAAGGTATTTAATTGGATAAGGATTAATGCTGTATTTGTAAAATCGCTTCGAAAATTAGCCATTATTTGCCGTAAAAAGTAAATGACAAAACAATGTTATTGTGGGATATCCATAAGAAATAGACATATTAATACTAAATACCCATAACACGAGCAGTGTTATGGGTATTTAGTATTTATATAAAATAATATATTTATGTTGTTAATGAAATAATAACAAAGTGTTTTGTTTCTTTTAAAATGTATTTATTGAAGCCAAACTTAAAAAAATACATTGTTGCTAGGACATCCACCGTTATATAGTAGATGTCTAGCAATTTTATGTAGTTTTTTTTTATTCTACGTAATGATAATATTAATTGCAACTCCAAACCTTGTATAACGACAGTTTAATGAATATGCATATCAAAATAAAAAAATGTTGCATTATTCCAACTTCGACTTAAATAGTTCCCGCAGTTCTTGTAAGCCCGGGTCGTTTACAGTCTTGTAAATTAAAAGTTTAGAGCATCTTTGAAGCCAGTTCCAAAGATTTCCGTACCTAAAAAATTCAAAATGTTCATTGAAAATTTTAAACCGCAACAATAGTATTTTTTTATATATATATTTAAGCTGCCAAAATGACTCTGCCCTGCCGGAAAGCATGAGCAGAATCCAAGAGTGGTGGTCACCATCCTCAATGCGAAAAAGAACAATGCAGCATGGTGACCCACACTATGGCGGCCTGGTGAGATGCTTTTCCACGCCCCGCATTACTCAGTAACTTCCAAATATGCGATTGGGTATCGAAAATTAACTTATGGAACCTTACTTATTCTGATCAATCTGCAGAATTTCATTCATAGAACTAATACTGCTCATACAGCAAATATCAGCTAACGTAAGAACGTCACCAGCTATCCACTCCGATGTCAAAAGTTTATCAGTGAACTCGTAACTACTCTGAATTTTATTTAGGCTTTCCTGCCTAAATTTTTTCTCACCCCAAAAGAGAATAGGTTCCTGCAAAAAATATGATCACCATCAACAGTTTTATATGTTAGACTAGTGCCCCTGTTACTAACAAGGGGCACTGGTCTAACATATATATACACTGTGTGTGAAACAAATTTGTTTCATTGTTTCATTTATGTATACATGTAAATAAAATATGAATATTAAGATTATTTCAAAGTATCTTGGAATTGTAAAATCACAAATCTGATATCCAAAAATGGACTGTAAGCTAATGAGATTAAAGTAAAATATAGAATCTAATAAATTTTAGTACAATTTAATTTAGTGATGACAATAACTGAATTATCACCATTTTCTGTGTACCTGTAATTACCACCATTTGTTTATTGGCGGATTAATAGTAAGACATGTCATCAACCATATTCATTCCATGGGTGTAGAAGAATCAACTAAGGCAGCGAGCAATTCATATCAAAATACCCTTCTGAGAGAAGAACTTAAACCAAAACATTATGTTGTAATACCTTTATAATGCTATAAACATATATAAACTATGATTTTATATTGCAAATCAACTTGATTTTTTTGTATCAAGTATCATTTTATAAGGGTAACGGTTACACCCAAATGATTATCAAATTCGGGTCACTATTATGATTCCGGATCACTACAAAAAAAAAATGTAGGTACTTACTACTGCACCCCGAACTGCCGGGAACAGTATTCCACTATCGAAATGTAAACGTTGATCCACTGTCGCTCTTTTTTTAGGATCTTTTGGATACAGACTGTCATCTTCTCCAAATACAGTTACCAGGTAGGAGCATATTGCATGACTAGGAAAAAGTATTGTAATATCAATTCGATTTTAGACAATCTATCACAAGCCAAATGTATTAATATCGCTTAAGATCATTTGTAATAAAAATTGCAAGTTTTATATATATTATCGAATTCACACATAACGAAAATTTCTTATAGAGAGAAGATATTGCATATACAAGAAACAATTATTTGGTCTGAAATATCATCTAGACTATAAAATATAAAAAAGAGAAAATATATTGGAAAATAACTGTTAAACAATGAGTATTTAATTTGATGATAAAACATGTTTTCTTACCTGTCCCATATAATGAAGTCATCATCCTTTAATATCGGGATAGTATGTAGCGGGTTTAGCTATAAATGAAAAAAAATGAGTACATGTTGAAATCAGTGAAATAAATTTTTAACAAAAAAAACTGACTCCAATAACTGGCCTAAATTGAAATGGGATCATATTCCCGTATGGTACCATTTTCCCGAAGGGCACCAGCTTTCAAAAATAAAAAAAGAATCGTCAAATTCATTTCACCAAGTTGAAAGTTCTGAGATTAGAATCATAAAAAATGCATTTGAATTAAAAACTTCCTTCTTTTATGAAGTCAGTTAAAAATAAGTCTTTCATATATTAATGTAAGCTTATATCATGAAATAACTTCTTCCATCTTGAGCCACCGTTCAATCACCTACATGTTTTGAGTTAGTTACCGGAGTACTTCTTACTTAACTCATATTGCGAGTTTAGAGAGAAATTATTGAGGATTCTTCTGTCAATATCTTACACGAAATTTGTCATACTTGGGGGAAGATTGTTCCAAGCCACCGCAATGTCTTCTAAAGAACGTGTGTAGCATTTATGTTGCACATTGAGCTCTCTGCAATTTGAGCGATCTCTACCACACGGGATGGTATATTTACTATTGTCGTTCTGGGATTATTTGTGACTGACAGCACAATATGCTATGATGGCTATTTTGACCATATGGAAATCGTTTTTCACCACTCATCCACAAACCATCAATGATTTGAGGCATGTTATCGTTGCTGAGAGATGCAAGATGTTTACACTTGCTAAGAAGATCTTTTCTGATGTCATCATGATAATTACAAGGATCTTCTTTAACATTCATATCTTACTTACATAAATGTAAATAATAGGAAAGAAAAAAATTGACTTTATATATGTATCAATGTACCTTCTAGGTAGTCTTCATAATGAAGTCAGGTGCTAGTGTATCATGAAAGAAAAATTAGTGTTAAACCATTATATTTATAGTAAAACAAGTTTTGTTGACGTATAACGGAAATATGTTTCCCTTTCCTTTTGTTCTGTATAACTTTTCGACTTAATTAAGGTTGAGTGAAGCCACAGACATCAAAGAAGTTACAATGGTTCAAATGACAAATTTACAATTACTTGCTAGAGATACATATAAGATATTAAAAATACCTTTTTGAATTCCTCTGTTAGATGTTCACCTTCTAATAAATTTACATCAATATATTGAACGTCTGGGATTTTGAGTGCTTCGATTGTCATCAGCACAGCTCTCACTGGAGGGCTGGCGTTTAATTTGTAAAGAGTTAGTACCATTGTCAGTGAAATCTGAACTGAAAAGTAGACAATTAGTAGTGTAATTAATGAGTGAGACTTAATATTAATTATTGAAATTCCGATAGAAATTGTGTAACAAATATTTGATTATGTTTAGATGCATATGATAGAGGGTACAATGATGTTTTGTGACTTCGATGCGCTCCTCCTTTTTACTTCTATGCGGAAATCCACTCGGATACCAACCGCCGGTGGTTATGTCAGACTCGAACCGACAAAAATCGCGTGCCTTTTCGGGTGCTAAAAGGAAATTCCTGGGATCCCGAGATACCTCAGATAAATCAAACATAAAAAGGGCCATAACTTAAAGAAATGCCATATACTTTAAAATGTATATACATATAATTTAATTATTTAACATCACTTTTACTATCATAACCTAATGTAAACCTAAAACGTATTCATTATTACATCACTTTTAGAAATTATAGATTAGAAATTTTAATAATGGACGTAATTAATTAATTAAATGAGTGAAGTTAAATGAGTAATTAAATGAGTGAAAGAAAATGTATTTAATTATTCTCTTAAATATTAAACAATATTTACTTAATACTCAATGTTTTTCCTTTTTATTTATATATATTACGTCTATGAATGAATATTTGTGATAAGCGGACTAATCTTTAAAGAATGAATAATCCTTCTCTCTCTTCTGTTGAACAACAACAACAACAACAATGTACTGAGATCATCAACTATTAAAAATTTACGCTATAATATAGCAAAGAAAGCCTTGTAGAAAATAGTTAATCAACCATGTACCTGTTGTTTGCTCCAATAAATTAAATGAAAATAAAATAATAATGCTTAGCAAAAAGAGGAATTGCATAGAAAAGAGAGAAGGAATATTTTTCATATTAATTTGTATTACAAAACGTCCTACTACATCCATTTCCTTCCCAGAACAGACCGCAGTGCAAGTCACTACATGTATGCTTCATGAATGTTATAAAATTTAAGATTTTATAGGAACCGGTAGTCACTCATTTTCATTTATTAAAACAAAAACAGTTAATAAATAAAAAGTATGATGAAATACCTTATCTCCGAGAAGAACGTACTTTCTCTCCAAAGCTCTGATACAGTCTGACCGTGAACAATGTAACTGGTTTGTAAGTACCGAAAGTTAGTGATTTAAGAGTATAATTGCTTGGATGCGGCAGTTTCAAGATTAATAGACGGGTGGATGGGAATAGTGGTTAGTGTTCTGACTGCTAAACCAGAGATCGATTCCAGCCAAAAAAATACTGTTTGATGGGCATGATCTTTTTGTAGTGTTTCTGGGTATAATTTATATATAACATTTATGTATTTAAAAATGTATTAATCATGATAATTAGTAGTCCAGTTACTGTAGTACAGACTATTATCTAATTTGTGATCAGACTACCGTGTGTAAGATGTGTGAATTTATTATTGATAGTAGACCATCAACGTCGGCTACAGGGACCAAAAAATCGGTGGTTGTGGCTCCGTTCAAGTCGAGATTTTTGTATTGGCGAGATACGTTAGTAAACTTGTGTGTATCAGTAAGATTTTTACTGTTTTCTAAATATGTCGATAATACATAGAATCAAGGGTAGACAGCTGCACTTGATTTCGCTTACGTATTTGGCAATTGATGTAAATTTGGTCCGTTTTCTAAATTCATGGCGCTATATTTCAAGAAAGTACCTTCCAAAGTATTCCTTACTATATCAGTGTTCCGTTCATGTTACTTCTTAAAAGAATGATAGTAAAATATAAATACATTTAAATCAAATTGTGGTAGGTATAAACGACTGCTTGTGAACGACAATGCCGCATCGAAAGTTGGCTTTCTTGATATATCAATGTGTATGTCTTTTGACCAACAAGGTTGGTAGCGTATGTATATTTGTATTTGTAGGTAATTATTCATATGCTATGAACCTTGATGGTCTTTATTACGATGAATCATCATTCGTCATATCGTGCATATGAACGTCGATTAATTGCTTAAATTTTTATAACCACTTTTAATAAGTGGCTCACTGTAGATGGCCTTGCCTGGCCTGTATTGGTGTCGCACTCTCAATTAAATATACTCATGAGTATGAAAAAAAAACTAGGGTCATCGACGTATCCCACAGAATTAGCAAGCTGAAGTGGCAGTGGGATGGCCACATTTGCCGAAGAACCGATAACCATTGGGGTAAACGAGTTCTTGAGTGGAGACCGCGTCTCGGCAAACGTAGTGTAGGACATCCACAGGCCAGGTGGAGCGATGATTTGCGCAAAAAGGCTGGCAGGAGCTGGATGCGAGAAGCCATAGATCGAACTAAGTGGCGTAAAATAGGAGAGGCCCATGTCCAGCAGTAGACTGCGATAGGCTGATGATGATGATGATGATGTATGAAAACGAAGATGTAAGACGGATAAGGGAGAAAAAAAGTAAAGGTAGTTAACGTGATGGCAGAAGCTGTGGACACATATTATCTATGTATGTACTAGATAAAAACTTAATGTATATTATTAGATTTTAAGTTACTTTTGTACAACACATTTTGTGTTCCTTAAAATAAAATAAATAAATAAAATCACGAGGAAAAAGGATCTAAGTACCCAATTTATATCACAACTTGATGCAGTAAAGCAGTGTGTATTACAGGTTGGTCAACATGTTCAATAAACTGCCAAAAAGAGGTATTTCGAAAAAAAAATTTAACGATCTAAGGAGATTTCTAATAGAAAATGTCACTATTTAATTGATGATCTGTGGACCCACATATCTGAAAATTTTCATTAAGTGTATTTTTTTTTTTAATTATTCGGTGACATCATAGGAATTTCGTTATTTTGTAGGCATTTGACATTACAATATAGATTTTGTTGATTATTGTTTTTACTTTTATTTGTTATTTTTATTTATACTTATTTGCTAATTAATGAATGACGCTCGGTAATTGTTTCTAATCACTGAGAGGCATTGGGCTATGAGCGCCTCGTTATCACCAAGTTACTGTAATCGTGCTGCAATAATATTTTTTATATAAGTTAGACATTTGATATTTTTGTGTTACCCTGGTTAAAAAATGAAATATAATATTGTACTTCTTTTAAAAGGGGCCAAAATAACTTTTTTTACCTGTCCTAATGTTTTGGTCTTTCTAAATTATATAATGTTTAGTTTATTTCAAGCATTTATTATCAGTTCAGTATGGTTTGGTAGTTCCGAGGCCTAAAATAGCTGGACTTTTTTTTGTATCTGCAGTCAGTGCAATAACTTTTAAATACTAGACTAAATTGGTCAAATATCTCTAATTTGAATATGGATAATATTTGCAGCATTGGGACACTTTTATATTTGTATAGCCTGCGAGAGGGTTCCTTATAAGGTTTTTGCAAAGGTGTTAAAAAACACAAAAAATGAAAAAGTTCCTCACATCACCAAATTATTACTCTTAATTTTAAAAAAAGATGGCTAACAAATTAACTGCATATCATAGTGTTTTCATCCATCTAAGTAAGTTCTTTCATTTCTCCTTTTTTCAACTACTCGGTATCTATTATATATAATTCTGGTGTCACGCGTCTTCGAAACTAAAGAGACTAAAATACTACAGGGTAGTTATAATCATGCTTAAACCAAAAACATCCAACCATGAAGAAAAAGACATAGACGAAGTAACCAAATAAATGTCCAGGCTTGTATGTTCGTACTTCCATTGTTTACTTATTGTTTTTTTTTTAAAGTAAATTACGCAAACTGGTCCTTCCTTTAATTTGTGCAAAATATATAGCTACTGTTTTAATGCTTCTTGCCCATTAATTAATTTAAGGCAGCAACTTTCGAACCCAACTATCGCTACATAAATCGTGTGGTAACTTTGCTACTCCCCGAGAGATGGCAGGTTCCTCAGATTTATTCTTCCATCAGTTTTATGCTTCCCTTCAGTTTAATAATACCTAAAAGATGGCGTGAAGGTTTTGGTTTTTATTGTTACTACATATTCGTGTTAATAAATTAACTCCTTTCACCACACATGAGATGGCAGTCCTAGTATTATGAGTTAACATATATGATAGATCGAAGATCTGGCAATTATATTTTTATCTTATCATAAAAAAAACTTTATAAGTCATCGCAATTTTTTATCTACAGCGGCGGCTAATGAGCAATGACGTAAACAAAGATTTGATTGAGTAACGATAACAACACAACATGGTAATGTTGTGAATAAATCAAATAATAAAATAATTAGAAAAGAAAATTAAGTGGCAGGCAGATATTGTAAAGTATATTTTTTTAGTTTTATTATGATCCTCGGCTTTCTATATTGTCCACCGATTCCACTATTATTTAGTTTTCTTTTTCTAGTTCTATCTTGCCACATGTGAACTTTTGTGGCTATAAACAAACTACATGCCGCAGTCCGTTATTTGCCCGGTTTTTACATTTAGTTAGTATTTTATATAGTTTATATTGTTACTAACACACAGAAAATAAATTTAAAATAATAATTTGTCGCATCTTAATACTTAATAATAAATAATTAATAGTAATAAAAAAATTGGAAAATTTGAACTGTTCTTGTTTTTGAGCCTGTCAAATCGAAAAAATGTAAGTGGTGTAGCTAAAACATATGTAATGAAACCTCAATTCTTTGTCAATAAACCAATACCAAAAATTATTATTAATTTTTTATCATGATAGGGGGCAAACAAACTTGACCACGGATTCACCTGCGTGAATGTCGCTTATTGCGATAAAGAGTACTTTATGTTCTTTCTTGAGAATTAAAGTATACTTGTCAAATTTCATTGAAATCAGTGTAGCGGTTTAGCCGTAAAAGTATAACAGACAGCCAAATAGACAAAAGTTCCTTTCGAATTTGTAACATTAGTAGGGATAGCATTTACTACGAAATTAGATTTTATTATTATTAACCTCAGTATATTATGAATATACTAGCAATAATTAGCCTGCCAGTACCAAATATACCCTTATGAACCTAATCAAATAAGCAGGTTTCTTAGAATTTATATATTATTAAATGTCTATCACCAAATCTATTACCAAACGCTATAACATTTCTCAAGTTACTTATTTTAATTCCTACGTGTTAATATGTTAGGTTAATTCCTAGTGTGAGACGATTTCCTTTCGAGTGTCTACCCGGCTTCTAGTAACCCGAGACAGCGTTTGGTTTATGGTCGCTTCGAGTCCTATATAACCACCAGCCGATGATTTCCGGGGAAATTTCCTCATAGACATAAGGGCGGACGTGGTTTTTATTCATCATTTAAGCGTCTAAATACTAAATTTATTCTTGATTTGTTTAGGTTGTTACCTTTCAATCTCTAATTCTTATAAATAGGCACATTAATATAGGTGCCTTACTACTCATTACGTCCCTTTTAGTAAGTAATTATTTTGTGAGACGTTAAATTCACCGAAATTAAAATGGAAGGTATGGTTTGAGTTTAAGCGGAAAGAGTGCACAACATTTATAGAACTCAAGACAAGAATGTAACTTAATTATTGGAAATACAATAGTTATTTATCTGTGATGTTGAACTTACTGCACAGTTAGCCCCGTGGGTTTATCGCTCACTACACCGCATTGCATTGCCGTGCTATGGCTTCAAATTCCACATGGGAAAGTACTGTGTGATTCAGTGCAGGAGTTGTCAAAAGAAAAATATTTATTGTAAAAGAAATTAGCTTCCCAAGTTCACCCATCAAAATCACCTTAGAGTATTTAAAGTAATCATAATGTATTTATTTATAGTAAAATAATGCATAGTTATCGGCTATATGTATGTAAACATTTGATAGATAAATGCATTTTATTTTCCTTCAGCTTTTGAGTAAATCTGAACTAAATTTAATGAACAATTAAGTCACGAGTTAAAAATCACTGAATCTGAGTCCTCGCACAGCATTATAATAATATGGCGTTGAGTGTTGAAGGAAATTTAATTAATCCAACAAGCAGACATCGGCTCGGAAATTGCTTGTTAAAAGTTATAGGGAAATAGTCTACTATGATGGCATATTGTGAGAACTAAAATAATGTTATTATTACTCTAAGAATTGCAGTGATCAATACCTGTGTTACACAGTTTGATGGACAATTTTACGAACAATCAACCATCAAACTAATACTAATACTGTCGAATACAGTCGAATACTGTTGTTGCCGAAGAGAGCGATCAGGTAGATCTATACCTTTGTTCATTCAGCATTTAAGAGCTGTTTGTATGTATTCGTACATTTTGATCGGGTAAAGAAAGCCTTTACTCTCCCCCTATGAGGGACCGTTTCCTGTGGTCAGTAGGACAAATAAGTTGTTCTGAATTCGAAAGGGTGACACCTAGCATTACGTTTCTATCGATCGAGTAAAACCAGCATATTTAAGTGACGCGAACGATCGAAGTGATAAGCCGGGCGGTATCAGTCTACATAAAGAGAAAATTGCTGACAAATCTGATGAGTTGTTTGTTTGTTTGTTTTACTGGGCCATTTCCGCACTTAGCCTCTTGATTGGGCCGTTGTACTAACAAAGCGGATGAATTATCTCTAAGCCGATAGTTACAAAATCAGGAAGGTACGTCCGCCCGGTTGTAAGATTTAACATATAACCCAGTGTAGTTCTGGTGGTGATAACCGAGTATGATAATTAACTAGAAGGATTTTGATAACTATGAGATATAGTAATGTGATGATGGCATAGCTTATAAATTTTATTGACAAATGAAGGTCACGACTCGCGTGCCATAAGTTTGTTTTGTATTGTTGTTTTATTGTTAATGTTATGATTGTTATTCCCATAGGTCGGGTTCATAATTGTAAATTTTCATTAGGATAATGGTTGACTGTAAATTTTTGTTGGTGGGGAGTTATATTCTTACGTCATATATTGTCTGAATTAATTGGCGGAATTTATACATAAATAAGCCTGACCAGGCTATCTCAGCATATTTCAGATATGAGTAAAGTTTTAGGATACATAATGTAAGCTGTAAGTCGATATCACTAGCCACATTACTATGTAGTATTAGAGTAGTGAAGAGCACGAGTTCCTGCATAATAAATATTACTCTCATCGTGCTCACCGTAGTTGTTATGCCATCTAACCAATAAGTTCGCTATATCTGTCTTAATAAAAGCGGTCATGCAAAGCCGACTGAAAGAAGAAGAAGACTGAAAAAGGTATTGTTTCCAAGTCGTCTTAAAATTACAGTTTTGGAGATCGATAAACAGCCAACCAGCTGAAGAAATTGACTAATCATCTGTTGCTATAACTGATTGTTTATTGGTGTTTTTCCTTGTAGGCAGAGTCCGGACGCATTAACTGGCCTTGTTTTCATACTAAACACGATATTTAAACTTTCTTTTAAGATTTTTATGACTTTCATAACTTATCTTATGAATGTAGCTCTCCGGCTCCTGAGTATTACATTTTTAAAGTCTTGTTAAAATCACTCGAGCCCCTTTTAGAGACTTTTGTGTAATATTAAAATACTTACATGTTGTATAACTGGAATGTATTTAGGCATGTTTATTGTTGATCGTGAGGTTATAACAGTATTTTTTTATATAAAGGATAAATTTGCTTGTGAGTCCTAACTTAGTGTGATTGATTACTCCTAGTATCAGATTATTATTACTTTTTTGGGATGGAGTTGGTGAAGTAAGAGAGAGTTATATAACCATATACATCCAGATAACGAGTACATCGAAAGCAAATGCGATGCTTTTTAGTTTTCTATAGATATAACTTTAGCCTGTTGTATTATGTATAATAGTAAAAGTAGCCTCTCTTAAGACTTATTTTTTTCCTTTCAGTAAAAAGCTTAAGATTTTTTATTTCGAGAGTCATGTTTTAGCCTGTGTCTTATCAGCATGTCGATTTCGTTGTTGGTGGTGAATTGTTACGAAATATCTACTTACTTTCTTTGGTCAGTTAAGCAACCTGTACTTAAACAAAAATGACACCATACTTTAACTCAATAAAATGTAGTTTGACATTAGACACTTTTAAATGTAAAAACGTGGTAACTTTTACATTACATTTACATAATTATATACATAGGTTTTTGAATTGGAAATTTAATTTAGGAAATAATTCCTTGAGACTGCCCTACTTCAAAACACTTCTTTTAGTGGCTATTCTGCCAAATATTTCAGATTATATCTATTGCCCACGCGTAGCCGAGCGTTCGCTCTGCATACACAGCTGCTTCGCGCTGTCTGCTATCGCTGCCTTCAGTGTTACAGATACCGTTAAGGAAGGACGTGAGCGTAACATTCAATTACTTTTTGGTATATAGCTTACTCACCTCACTTATTGGTTTAGATTACCAATTAAAATGACCGAGAAATTATCTAAGTTACTAATTAAACGCAGTTCTATCAAAGGGGAAGTAACTAAATTTAAAAACTACTTAGATAAATTGTCACGACTAGACTTGCACCGACTCACACAGGGCCGAGTTTGTACTTAAACTTAATAAATTCGAAGCGTTATCCTCTAAATTTGACGCCCTGCAGGGTGAAATAGAAGTTTATATAATACCAGCGATTAAGAAAATGAACGGGAAAGTATTAAAGGGAAATTTGTTTAAGTGTTGTTGTTGCTGAAAGGTTATTACAAATGCATGCTAAGGCTGAGGATCGCCGCTACACGTGTAGCTTATATCAGTATGTAAGTTGTAATTCGACTAATCATAGGGTATATGATTGTCCCACCTTCAAGGTAAAGAGCAAAGGTGAGCGGTATGACAGAAATGTCTAATTGAAATTATGTCCAAATTTTTTGAGGTTCAGTCACACAATACGACTGTCGTTATCGCCCCTATCGAGAATGCAATAAAAGGCATAATAAAACTATGTTATATCTCCCAGTCAATACAGAAGACAATGAGAACAAGGGGTCGATACTACCAATACATTGGAGACTCTGGTAGGCTTTAATAGTCAGACTTGACAGTCTGATTATTAAAGCCAGCCCAAGACACGCAAATTTGAAATAGTACGTGCCCTACTTGAGCTATGGCAGCTAGTAATCTTTGGTCACGTTTAATGAAACGCTTTCAACAAAGGCTTTCACTTACACCCTGTTCCACTAATGCTACAAATGTTCTTGGTTTCAGCAACAGTACTTCGGGTACAGTTATTGAGTATTGCATTGCCCATATAAAATCTCGACAATAGCGCCTTCAATATAGTTTCCAGTTTTTATATCATGAAGGAACTAACAGGTGTACTACCTACCTTCAATTAATTTACCCAAGAACACAATAATATTCTAGCTAATGCCAAATGTTATGAGCCATCATAAGTTAATGTATCTGATATGTTATGAGTTATTATCGGTTGTGAACAGAAGTCACTGGGTGGCTATCCCCGGTTGCATAGTTCAATATATCACAGTCCTCATAATAAGCACACTATTAAGTGTAATCACATTATTACTAATTATTTACAAAATAATAATATAAAATCTAGTCCTCCTAGCTGATGTTGTGAGTTAGAAGAAATTCCAACTAGGTCCTTTTTAGGTGACAGTGAAAATGGATGTGAGCAACATTTTGCACAATACTCCTGGCGCTTGGAAGTAGGTGTAGGTTTTGTGTAAGGCAGCCTGTATCCAGGTCCCCTGATTTTATTTTATACGACTATATGTGTATACGTTATGGTGAAAACAAGGTTGTACAGTTTGGAGAAATGATGCGATTACTACTTTGAATTCGTCTAACAATAATACTTTTTTTAAAGGTATATATATAGATATATTATCAACATCCTTTAAAATATTTGAAAAGTTCGAGGAGGAACTTCGCAAAACATATCATGCATTCTTACAACTGACGAATCATGGAGATATATAGCTACGATCCTCTCACAAAGCAGCAATCCACGCAATATGTGTTTGAAGAGGACAATTTGCCTACAAAAGTTATTCGCGGTCGGATCGTGAAATAAAAAAATATTGTGGTTTTTTGACATAGTGAACCAGTACCGCTAGAAAATGCGGAACGGTTACTAGTGATTAGCATAGCAAAGTTTTTCTGCCTGAAGTTGGATAGCGGGCGCCCAAGGAGCGGCGTACGTGGCATTCTTTTATTTATTAATTAATTTATTTCCCACCACTATAGTAAAAAAATTACAGAGAAACATATCCGGAGATCAACATCAGGTATTACGATAGGCGGTCGTATTGCTCACGGCGATCTCTTCCAGGCAACGTTTGTACGGATATTTTAGTTTTTTTGGGTAGTCAGCGGTGTTCTCCAATAGATTTAAACCATAAATAACATATGAAGCCACCTAAATAAATATACTAACACAACAAAATGCTACATGTAATATTTACATACACTATATAAACCATATACATACAAATAAATATAAATCCATACACAAATATTACCATAATTACCACAAAATACACTTTTTCATCAAGATAACGCCCGCTTACACAGTTACTATGGACTATGGACTATTTGGACTATTTGACACCTTCGGGGGTACAAATTATTGGCTCATTTTGTCAACACAGATCACTTAGTAGCAGAATGACAAAAATTAAATTTATAATTAGTGTCATAATTTGTTTACGTTATAAGCTTTTTAAAATAAACAGAATCTGTTAAAATGACTTTTGCTTGCTTTATTCAGATAGTTGCCTTGGTTTATTCAGGAATTCAGAAACTATTGAGAGTATCTGAGTGCTTTTTAATTTTATTACTAAATAATAGTTAATATTTACATTTACACAAAATATTACCACTATTATTCATAGTCATCAAATAACCTGATTTCTTATTTACTTTTTAAGGTCAGGGCTCAATCAAACAAATAGAAGGAAAGATCGCAACCTTTTAGCAATTGCCGAAAGTAGGCGAAAGATAATTAAAAAAGTATTTGTACACAGTATTTATTAGCTTTTTTACAATCATTATTAGGTATAAGTTGATTATGTTTGATTTCTTAATGAGAAATATTAAAAAAGTGTGTGAGAAGTGATTTTCCTTTAAATTTTCAAGTGTATATCGTTTCGGAAGCTTTTCTGAATTAAAGTAGTGACGTTTTCAATGGACATAGATAGTTTTGATTGGATGAGTCCAAAAATTTTTTTTTTCCCTTACCCAATTAAAATTCAACAAGAAATAATAAGGCTTAAGATGAGAAAAGTGACTATTACTTGGCTTAAATAACGTTACGCTACTTTCAATATTGCAATGTTACGTTATTCTCATGACATGTACATTGATTGAATAAAAAATCTTATTCGTCTGAACACAGGTTGTGAAAGCAGAACCGTGTAATAAATTAATCGTATAATACATAATAGGTTCAGGGATCAAGTAAAATTGAGACAGACATTTGTTTTTTGTAGGTATAAACACTTTATTCATTTAAAACTATGCAGAGGAAGCAAGATGGCCGATATACATGGGGTATATCGGCCATCTTCCTGCCAATCTCATAGTGGTTATAGACATGTTCTACAAGTGAGTCAACAGAGGTCACATAACCAATAAAAATAAATACTACACACAAAAAACTTACATATACCAATATGCAATACTAGGAAAAAAAATACACATACAAGGGTCAAATTCCTCCGCATCATCGCCTACTGTTAGCGTTCCCAAAAAAACTGGCAGCATTGCTCCGTTCAATGGAAATGCTAATTCTCTGTGCTAGAAAAAGGGATTGCCTTCTAGTCACGAGAAGCGTCAATCAGTTGCTTCTTAGTTAGTAGGTTCAACATAGCGAACAAAATGAAACTAACTAAACGATTAATCTGTTTATTGTATAATAATCTGTTTTGTTTTTCTTTACTGGTAAATGAAAAGCACTCTTAAAAGCCATCAGCTTAGTATTTATATACTCTTAAAAGCCATCAGCTTAGTATAATGTACTGTGGGAGGAGGATATAAACATACCGTGGGAGAGTACGTACTACGTACTTCGGCACGAATAGACCGGCTCCATCGGAGCGCTGTTTTATCGACTGATCGAAGTTACCAGAGGCCGATACCTTCGGGTATTGGCCTCAGGTGATACACATATCTAAATTAAAAACTCAAGCAGCGATGATTTTGTATTGAGTATGAAGTCAGACTATCAAACACTGCATCGGCCGTTATTTATTTTAATAAAAGGAACATTTATAAAAAGATGTTGATCAGCTAAGAAAACAAGATATAGGTTCTAAATATTTGTATAAATTCTCATACATGAAATAAGAAACTTAATTACACAAAAATATGTTTCTTTACTAATTTCCAGCCACTTACATTGAAAAAAAAACATTGACGATGTTTACATTCATGACTGTTTCTTTACTACATAAATGTATTTAAGAAAGATTGTATGGATAATTTTTAGACGCCTTCGCCTTCCACGATCTTTGTCAAAAAACTTTAAAGGTATTTATTTAAATGGATACATTTCACTTCTTAATTATCTCCGAGGCTTAACAATGCTTTCTTAAAACAAATTCCAGATAAGAAAGATTTGTTCACGGTATAATTACATATTCAGACAGTAATGATTTAAGCTCTTTAAATTATTTGTCTGCTTCAGCAATTTACTGTGTTTGATGAATTTATTTAATTCTACCAGAAATTCCGTTTAAATATGTGCCATTTTTTTAGCAATACATAGTTTTAGCAGTTATTAGTACCCAATGATTACTGCAACAATTTATTTCTTATACATACATCATAAACGAGAATTATATTAGGCCCTCATATATCAAAATGTGTGTTTTATCACACTGGCCACTTTGATCTGAAACATATCCTCTTTGGTTAAAATTCCAAATTCAAAGTTCTAAATCCATTTAGGTGGTATATTTGAGTTTTCATAACTGTTGATGTTCTTTCAAGTGATCAGTGAAATGAAATATTTAGTATTGCACACTAATACAGTCAAATAAATACATAAATATATACAATATTTACACTTTCGACGAAAAAAATCATTTTAAGCAAATATCATAACGCCTTGTAGCCATTGGTAATTCATTCCGCAGTCGGGCCGCCTGGACGGTAAACGACTTATCATAAAACCTGGTGCAGTGAGTTAGTACGACCAGTTCCAAAGATTCAGATAACCTCAGGGATCTTGAATGTGTGTCACAGAGGAAAACAAAGCGTTTCCTTTAAGTAAGGTGGAGTGCACTGATGAAATAAAATATTATAAGGTAAGGAAAGAATATGAGCATTCCATCGAAGGCGAATTGGGAGCCACTTAAGCAGATGACGATATTCAGATACATGATCATATTTGCGTAGTACAAATATGAATCTAATACAAAAGTTTTGTAGGCGCTCAAGTTTGTCGAGTTGCTCCTCCGCTATATCGAGATAACTGACATCAGCATAGTCGAGTATAGAAAGAAGAAAAGATTGTACAAGTGCAATTTTTGTTGTTGATGGGTTGATTAGTTGTTGACTCTTTAAAAGCTATTAACATTCAGATGTGTGTGGCCATTTGTGTCAATGTTTATAAATAACAGGTACAGATGGTTTTAAGAATAGGTTTATAGGCCTCTGCATAAAGTTAGTAGGATGAGGATAATGATTTAGAGATAGAATTTATAATTATAGTGAATTTTTTTTTTTTACTTTTGTAAAGGAGATAAAACGCCACCCCGTGGGGCCCCAGTAGACGTGTTACACCAAGAAGATAAGGATTCCTCCAGACGCACACGCGGCTTTCGTCCAAGCAGATAACTTTCAAACTAATCAATTTTTTTTTATTATTATTATTTTTTTATTTTATATATTTTTCTCTCACACAAAATTACAAAAATCTGTTAAATCAAAATATACACAGAAAATTCCAGAAAACAAGAGATTACTGTCGGAGATATGTTGATAAAGCGCAATATGCCAAGCATGATGTGGAAATCTACACTATTAAAAGCATTACTGTAGTCCAGTAAAGAAAGAACTGTGAGATTTCCATTCTTCATGCCTCGCCTGATGTCATCCGTGACACTGACCAATGCACTCACCGTACTATGACCTGCACGAAAACCTGATTGGAAAGGATTAAAGAGTTGATTTCTATTATGGAATGAATTCAATTTGCTGTGAACAAGACGTTCTACAACTTTGGAAACAAAAGGCAATATGGAAAGAGTACGATACTCGGGGAAGGACTTAGGATTGTTCTTTTTTGGGAGTGGGATAATTAATGCTTTTTTCCAGATTTCTGGAAATGTGCTGGAAAAAAAAGAGTAATTTAAGATATGACTTATGTTCTACCATAGCACCAGTGCTGGCAGAAACAGTTGGAAGGACTAACGATATGTATGCTGCTGGTGTTGCAAAAAAAGTACGGTACGTTTTTAGGTTCAACGTTTTCGTTCTGGAAATTCCGACCTTCATAATAATCCACGTGAATGGCCGGTGACCAAAGTGGATGATAAAGGATCAAAGGCTAATGTGGAAGTGAATTCATTGCAAATCGCTTCACAGTTGGCTGCAGGCTTCGCTGTAAGTGATAAAACTGTCTTAATTCCTTTGAAGCGAATAGGAAAAGTTTGAGCGGTTGGTAACTAATGAACTGAGTGAAGCGAAACCAGCAAACACACGTCGACTGCTGCGTTACCTCAATCGGCACCTTAAAGAAGGGATTTTATATCTGGTCATTACCTGTAATGAAAACTGGATCCTGTACGGTAATCGGATGCGCTCGTCGCAATAGCTGCACATTGGTTAATGAGTATTTTTTTTTGTTCTTTGGAAGCCCCCACCGGGTTTTGCGGCGAGGGCGGTGTGCTGGAAACGGAACGACTAAAACCATACGGTGTACCATTGTGCGCCTGAGAAGCGAGGGATCCGGGGACTGCTGTTATTTACACATCCAGATCCGGATAACTTCTTACAAGGATTATTTCATCTTTGATGTGGCAGTCAGATTCGGCTTCAAAAAAAGTCAATGACCGTCTTGGTTTTTTTTTGGTAAAGGGATGAATAAACTACTTTTGAGATGGCAAAAATGTATAGATAACAATAAAATAACTAAATAAATTAAAAAAAACGATTTGATCTCCCATACTAAACGCAATTTTATATGTACGTAATAATTTTGTGAAATATTTTAAATAATATCCACTGCTAGACATAGGCTCTATCCTTAAGTTTCTCTACAACAATCGGTCCTGTGCTGCCCGCATCAAATGGCTTTCTGTGCCGTTAACTGAGTCATCGGACCATATTGTAGTGCGTTCTACCACAGCTCTGTCTTCCGGAATATGATCGCCACTCAAGAACCTTCGTTTCTGCGAGCGATATGCAACTGCCACTTATATTTAGAAATTTTTTGGGCATTATCATAGACCTTAGTTTGTTTGTAGATCTCTTCATACCTTATTTGACCATGACAAGAAACTCCGACCATTAACCTTTTCATCATGAGTGACTTTGCACCTTTTTATGTGGTCCGTTATGAGCTGAATGATCACGTCTCTGTACTGCCATCCGTAGTTGCCAGTTGTTACTTATACACCGCTCAAAGACTTTTGTCCTGAGAAACTACGGTATTTGGAGATTAGTTTTTATGTATAACGAGAACAAGTTACGTTAACTTCCCAAAAGTTGCCCAACCTAGTTAGATTCGACGCGAGACCTCTATTTGGAAATTTGACTTTCTTGCCTGTATAGTGTGTCTCAAGTACACGTGGTCATAATAACTTCGAGGCTAGAGTCTCCAATTTTCACTGAAGTGGGTGAGCGGCTTTTATCAGGTAACTTATGATTTATGAGGGCTTGTATCAGATTAACTTTTTTTTTTATATTTAAGCTGCCAAAATGACTCTGCCCCGCCTGAAGGAAAGCATGAGCAGAATCTAAGAGTGGTGGCCACCATCCTCAATGCGAAAAAGAACAATGCAGCATGGTGACCCACACTTTGGCGGCCTGGGGGGAAGAGGAATGATAAGGGGGCGTTGGATTGGGGTATGGGCCTCCGGTATCCTAACTCACTCGATGAAACACCGCGTAAGCGCTGTTTCACACCGGTTTTCTGTGAGGCCGTGGTATCACTCCGGTCGAGCCGGCCCATTCATGCCGAAGCGTGGCTCTCCCACGGTGGGAGACTAAAACCCTTGATAAGTAATTTACAGGATCTAGTGTTTCCGTGTGTCCCCATAAAATATTTCCACCTCACTCAGAAACTCGAATCACAACGTTAAGATCTGCCATTTTCGGTCTTCGGTTTCAATAACCAGCTCTGCTCATCTGACAGAGCCCTTGCGAATGTTAGTTTCTACTAACCGGTTACCGAGTTCATTCATGTCAATGCAGACATTGAGGGCTTAAAAGTGGTTCTAAAGTTTGAACATAAAGCTTTCAGAGTTTTGCATATATGCAGATGATGGTCGGAGCATGGACTTTGCCTATCGAGATCTTTAAAGCTCCGGACCGTGTATTTCTTAAAAAAAATAATGGCTACTTTTTTCTATTCATGAGCATAGGCAAAAGTAGACACTAGTTTATGCTAATTTTTTAACCCCGTATAATCTTATTAAGCCAAAAGCTGGGGTGGAAACTCGAAGGAACATATGTACATACATTTACAAGGCTTTTATTTGCTGATTTCTTAAACCCATTTTCCATGTTTCATGCATTTTTAAACAACCAGTTTTGTTGGAAATCACCTAGTAAACGGCACCTTGACAAGAAATTTCATTTTAATAAATTTAGTGGTGAAACCGCCTTGGGTTCCGTAGTAAAATAATAATAAAAATATTTTATAACAAAGTAATTGGTCGTCATTATTTAAAACATTCAATTTATCACAGACAGAGATAGCAAATGGGGCAGGCAGTAATGAAATGAAAAAGAAAATGTATGGCTTTGTTGTCTTTTCGTTTACGAAACCACCCCCATCGGCGCCAATCGCAGTTCACTACTGGATATAGGCCTCTCCAATTGTACGCTACTTGATTCGATCCGCGGCTTCTCGAATCCAGCTTCCACAAGCCGTTTTTCGTCGATCATCGTTCACCTGGTCTGTGCACGTCCTACACTACGTCAAATAAATAAAATTCCGAAACTCTGATGACAAAATGGTAAATCAACGTGATCAAGGAACTTCCACTGGAAACATTCAGTGAGGCGGTAAATCACTTTCTTTTTAGGTCGGAATATTGATTGGAACACTCAACTTTGATTCGGTATTAAGATTATGACAACTTTCTTGCACAAGAAAGCTGTAATCAATGGTATCATCATAATATTTCAAATTAAATAAACTACTCCCCTGATATACTAGCTATCTTTAATTATAAAAACATATATGCCATTTTGATCTCAGAGACATAGTTATAACCTTGCTTACTGTTAACATCGCAGTCTTCCAGGCTTTCAACTAAAACAAAGAATGATCATGCTCTTTCGAAAAGTTACTTGAAAAACTATCTCCCTCTTATAGGCCCATAGTAATAATGGGTGACATTAATACTTCGAAAAATTACTATCTTTCTTCGTTGTTAGTTAGTAGTGGACTGTAACGATTAATTCCTATAAACATATGATACTAGATGGAGTACAGTGATACCTCACTTACCAGTGATGAGCACTTACCTAACTGCACTTCCTTTCTTTTTCTCTTATTCTTGTTTCTTCTACTAGTCATATTATCACCCATGTTCAGTATTCAGCCATGCATTCTCTTATCATGATTTGATATTTCTCTCTTATGCTATCCGTTGCCCCCATGGCAAAGCCGAGTATTCTTGTGAAACACAGTTTTAGCGGAATGAATCTCTTTAAGCTTAAAGATGACGCGCGTAACATCAACTGATTTTCTTTTATTAATTCATAGTGTTATTGAAATATCGAAATATTTTCCAACAATATAACGTTAATTTTAATCGATAAATATTTACCGGAAATATTAACAAAAATAAATATGTGCCGGCTCCATGACTTACTGGGGAGATAAAACAGATTATGTCCAAAAAATATTTAGCCAGAAGCAAATACAAGCGTCGACCAATAGATGCTAACCTTGTAAAATGTGTATACGAGAAATCTCCGTAATTAAATATGAAGAAATGTACACCGCCAACATACCTAATCTTCCATAGAAAACGGAGATACAGCAAGAGTCTGAAAATTTAAGAACGTAGGAAGTTAAGATGGCTCGCTATGACTATTCCTAAAAATTTAAACAATAATTTACTTAATAAATATTTCTCTTCCTCGTATGATATTAATGACAACACTAAAGCTCTAAGAAATATCTCTTCTACTCAAACCCCAAACTATTTACATTTTATCTGTAAACCTGGCCTCAAGGTTCATCCTGTGAAAACCCAGGTGTGTGTTGTAGGCAATCCTGGGATAGTTAAGAGTTAGCTGGATACAACGTCCGATGACACTACCCTCGACATTAGTACTAGGGCCGAAAATGTAGGTGTTATACTCTTTCTTGGGGCCATAAAATACAAGAAGTCAGATGTAAAATATTTGCTTCTGATGAATATCTCCGAAGACCGCGTAACTTCCTTCCGACAACAAACAGGGCTGCAATTGCAAAAGCACTTACTTTCCCAATCCTCGACTATGCCGATATTAGCTATTTAGATCTCACTGAAGCACAACTCAATAAGCCTGAGCAACTACAAAATCTTTGTATACGATTAGTATTTGGCTTGCAAAAATATGATCACATCTATGAACTTTGTCAGCTGCCCAAGTGGCTTCCAATTCGTTCTCACCGGAATACTCAAATTCTAACTTTTCTCTAATACATCTTGTTCAAACCTAGAACTTCACACCTACATCGAAGAAAGATTTAAGATCGTTAATAAAAATGTCTTAGGTCATCTGAAGATTTGAAAGTGAAAATGCCTCAGAATTCCACGAAGTTTTTGATCGGACTTTATTGTTTAAGCTGTGTATAATTATAGAATGCATTGCCTATAAGTATGAGGTAAATGCGCAAACATTAAGTAGATTCTAGAAGATGGTTGATGTTTGATTATGCTTTATATTCAGCTAGTCACGCATTAAGGTATGATTTACGAGAGATATGCTTATAATGTATGTATGTTTATATATGTATATATATATAAATATGTATATGTATGGTCGTGTAAATAGTTTCAAATTCTATGCACGTTAAATTCTAGTATCTCTCTGAAACATTTGATCCATCATCAGATTGTTGCCCAAAAGAGATTAATTTTGCAATAAAATAAGACCACCCTTTGTACATTACACTTCGGACATTTTATGTATTATGTACTTATTTAATTCTGTATTATGGTGCGCAAACAAAGAGTTTTCTTATATCTATCTCTATATCTAATGCGTGTCATTAGTTTGACGATAATGTGCTAGAAAATCTTGCTCAACGAGTGAACGTTACTCTCTCTGCCTGCTCTTGACTTTCAATCAATCAAATAAGCATGAGATACTCTCAAACAAACTGTTTGGGTTCGTCAGCAACTAACCTACGTGAACTCTGTGAGAGACCAGGAAAACCACCATTTAAGAATCCAGTCAGGTTACAAGAAATATTGAACAACTTGATCCATAGCATTTTGTATTAAATTTGTGAATAAAGTATGTAAGCCCAATTTTTTTTTGCTAAAACTCTATCAAGCTCACATAGGATGCTCTCGAGCAAGCTGTTTGAATTCGTCAGAATTTGAAAAATTACTAATCATAAAATATTAAATTAAATTACCAACCGCACCGAGATTTTAATTATGAAGAGAATATTTTTTTCATATTAAAATGACGTGTTTTTAAATGTTAAGGCAAATAAATAATGCATTCGACATCAACGTATGTATAAGGCACACAATAGTAAAAATAATTAAATACGTTTATAAAGCAAGTTCCAACATTACAATTTTGAACAAAAAATACTCGTTTTCGTTTCATTACTATTGAACCCAGCACAAGAGTTAATTTGCAAGCAAATTAACCTTTTCTTCTTTCACTAAATAAATAAAATTGAAATAAAAGCCACAGTCCATTCGCTAATTGGGTACTTCAACCAATCAACTCAAGAATATAAAGTCGGTGAATATTTTTATTTTATTCTATTTGACTTCAACTTGATAGTTAAAAAGATTTGTGAAAAATGATTGCTCTTGCAAACGCATTGGAGGATTCAAGAAACCCTTCGTTGGGCCCAACATTAAAAGCATTGTACTTATTTGGTCTCTGGCAAGCTGGGAGTACATTTCGGTTCGCTGTATACAACATAATACATGTCTCGTCTATATTTTTTGCAGTGAGTCAGTTCATTGATCTATATTTTGTCAAAGATGATGTCAACAAAATTCTAGATAACATGTCCTTAACAGTACTGAGTGTAATATGTGTGGCTAAATGCTTCTCTTACGTGTTATGGCAAAAAAAGTGGAAGGAACTTATTAAAAGTATTTCAGAGGAAGAACTCCTCCATGTAAAGGAAAAAGATCCTTTGGTACAGAGGCATGTCAATAGCTATATAAAATATACAAG
Organism: Hyphantria cunea; assembly: GCA_003709505.1. NCBI lineage: Eukaryota > Metazoa > Arthropoda > Insecta > Lepidoptera > Erebidae > Hyphantria > Hyphantria cunea. The sequence continues at coordinate 814,138 of PKRV01001405.1, forward strand.
AATTATAACTTACATGTATTGGTTAATGGTTTTTGGAACTAATATATTATTGATAGCCACACCATTCTTGAAGTTTCTTTCTTCGCAAAATTTTCGGAATGAAATAAGGCAGGGTCAAGAACTTTTACCCCAAATTTTTAGTTCTTGGTTCCCGTTCGATAACAATAAAATGCCAGGATATTTAGTTGGTATAGTAGTGTATATAGTTATGGGGAGTCAAGGTTCTGGAGTTATAGCAGCTTACGATACAAACTCAGTGGCAATTTTGACATATTTTAAAGGACAAATGATTATTTTAAGGCATAAGTGTATTAATATTTTTGAAAAAGCTGATTCAGTTGATGGTATTTTAGAAAAAATCAAGGAGTGTCATAGACATCACACAATCTTGATAAAGTGAGTAAATTTTTGTGAGTCATATATTTACTAACCTTTAATTTCAATCTTAATAAAGTAAGCAATCTGCGAGTCAAGTATTAATTAGTTAATATTTGGTTTCTGAAGTTAATTTCAGCAAAGATAACTTAGATTTTTTTTTACTTTAGTATTATACATATAACTGTGATTTCGTGTGGGCATTATTAGGATATTTTATTGAATTTTATTTGATTCCCAGGCAATACAAACTGTTCAATTCACTACTTTCACCAACAATGTTCTTCTATGTCCTTTTATGTTCGATTACAATATGCGCTAGTGTTGTAAAATTTAATTCGGTAAGTGAAATTAACATGTTTTAAATAGTTTAGGTAGATATATTTAAAAATTTCCCATAATTATGGTCGTCTAGTACCTACACCGTCCCTTCTATGGTTTTCATCAAATAGGTCTCTTTACTGTAATAATATCACATAATTTCCATTTACTTTAATATTGAATTGGCTTTAAAATACTAGAGAATGAAATAATACAATATATGATTTCTTTACCTTTTTAAAATTATTCTTATAGAAAGAAATCTCCACTTCACAGAAGCTATGGGTTACTGAATACACTGGTGGATTAGTTGCTCAATTGTTTTTGTACTGTTGGCACAGTAACGAAGTTACAATTCAGGTAATGAGTACTAGAAACTATAATTAACAAGATTTTGCTACCTTGCTTTTACTTCCGAGGCTTCATTTTCCAAACTAGGCTGGGATTGGCTTTAAGTCTAGTTAGTTTACACGAAACAATTGCTATAAGATCTCCAGAACCCAAGTAGTAGTTATTACTATCATTAACTTTTATAGAAAAAATGTTATCCGACTTCTTAGGAGTCCAACTACCTGTAAAAATTACTAAAGATGTTCAAATAATGATGTCTCATCGTGAGAATGTATAAAAATCGTCGCTCATCAATAGACCAACCTGGCGAGGATTACTTAGCTTTACAATTTGTTGATGTGACTCAATATTTCTTCACTACGCGTGTTTTATTTATGAAGCAGAAATGCCTTGTGCGTTTTATTAAATATGCTCACTATATCCTCACCGACTTTTGAATTCGATATCAGACTAATGTATACCTAATCTACAGTAATAAGTAACTGATTTATACGGGCGAAAGTCTGGCTAACATTAATGATATTATCATCTCGGATCTTCTCTCAGGATGCATTACATTTGCTTGTAGGCGTTTTTCTCTGCATAATGTGTTAAAAATCCTTTACCCAATACAAAAAAGAGTGACTTGTATACGATTTTAGAAGAAGAATGATCTTAAAATTGATAGCTATTTGTACATGGTCGTTAATATGTTATGCTCCTGAATGTAAACTGTTTTAACTGGTGTACAATGAAGTTTATTATATTCTATTCTATTCTATTATTTGTATTTTAGTTTCATTATATTTTAAAAATGTATCATCTATGCACCTGTTGATTAAGTTTTCCAGAAATGGTTAAGCTTCAATAAAAGTATCCGTAGTAAAAAAGTTGAAGAATAACAAAATATTATGGTGTCACTTTGCAGAGTCTGAAAATTGATAGAGGCATTTATAACAGCAATTGGTGGCGAGGAGATATTCAAGTGCACAAACAACTCTTGTTATTGGCTGGTAAATTTAACTATCCTTTCATTTTACACGCTGGACCCTATACTTCGTTGTCTGTGTCCACTTTCATTAGCGTAAGCATCTGATAAACTTATTTTTAAAATTCTATTATATAAAAAATGCAATATGAACGTCCAACGGGGTCCCCTTAATTGTGCTTAGTAATTTTGGTAGCCCAGCCATTTTCTGCATTTTAAATACCAATCTGCAAAAAAAATTCGAGTGAGCTGAATTTTTGCTATACGCCTATATATTCGTTATAATGAAGATATGAATAGTAGAAATTAATATCGTGCCGGTTGAAAAAGTTATAAAGGTCAAAGTTCACGAAAAACAGTTTTTCGCAAATATCTCGCGACTAATATTTCTCAAATATTATTAAAATATAACTTATATATGGTTCTATTTTATTTGCAGATACTGAAAGGATCTTACAGTTTTTACACGTTGTTTTCTCAAATGAAAGATGACAAAAATATTTAAGAGTTAAAGATTGCACAATGCAAAATTCATATTGTTATTATGTTATATTGTTATTATGAGTCAGTCTTCATTTCTTAAATCTTGATTTATTTAGTCTTCATTTTATCCTTTTCAATTTTTTTTATTAAAACCATAAATAATTGTAGCTCTTAAAGATTAAACAAACGTAATAATATGTCAGGTTGCTTAATTAAATAACATATCTATTTATAAAATTGGGTTATTTTTTATTCTTTACCTTATATACATACATGTCACACTTTTTTCAGTAAACTAACAACTGAAATTAACGAGATACTATAGAAATGCATAAAGTAAATTTTAAATACTATTTATAAAGCTACTCACTATCTCAGATAGAGACGTAGTAGATGTAACACACGTAGCATCTACATCTGTTATTTTATTTACCGACATTTCTAGATTTGTATCTGTATCTTAGAGTTCACTCCAACCGTCCATCCGTCCGTTCTTTGATGCTATAAGTATGTGTATTATGTCATATCGTCAAAAAGCACTTGTGAAAGAACGAGTGTCCCGTTCCTCCAATACAAACTTAATTACTCCAACCAGGCGAGGTGATCATGCCTGGCCGGCCACTTCCCCCGGTTGATGTTGGAATGTTGTTTATATGATAATCGGCGCGAAAACTTCTATTGCACGATTCAGGATTGGCAGCAGTTTCCTCTTTCCCTTCGTTACTCCGTAGTTCGACGTTTCTTCGGTAGATGGCGCTAGAGTTTGTTTTTGTTTTAGCGTTGTATATGGAAGTCGCCCCACGCTAAAATGAATGTGCCCTTCTGTCCTTCTTAAAAATTTAACAGCGGGCTCAAACAAATCTAAAAAAAATTCATGATGGTAGTTCATGTGTTTAACTTTGATGGAAAACTAACAGCCGATATGTTAGATGACCGTTAGTTCAGAAATATACGAGGCCTTACTTTCAAACTGTACTTTCCTTGGGTAACCTCATACAAAAATAAATAAATGCTAAATAATGTAAATATAAATAAATGTAAATGTAAATAAATACCAACCCCACCTTCTAATGTGCCGTTCCATTATAGGTTACTACGGAACCCTATTCTATGCATGGCCTTGCACGCTCTCTCTCTCTCTCTCTCTCTCTCTCTCAGTCTCTGTCTTTCTTAATGTAAGTATGTTTACTTTTAATATTAAATTACAAATTATAAATTATAAATATGAGCGGAAAAAGCCATTCACAAGAACAACAATTTTGAGGTGGTTACTAGTTATTTCTACAATGCTTGGTATTAGAAAACTTAGCATTGTGAATGCAATGTCGATAAAATTTTAATGTAATTTTAACATAATATTTCAATTCTTCTGTGACACTTAATAATGAACCCCTAAAATTAGTGATTAAGTGTTTCATTTTACTGTCTATTGTGACAGCAATTTATAGCGTGATACGGACAGCTGTCCGCCCCCATTTTTCAATCCTTATGAAACGGAGACTTGTAATATTGTTTGTTTGTTTCAATTTGGTCAAAATAATTATCTCGTTGGTGCAGGTTTATAAATGGTATGCAAATTTTGGATTAATTTCAGTTCAGGTATAACGTCGGGGATTCTTCGGCTTCCAGTACCCAAGACGGTGTGCAGTTTTTGCTCGAGTCCACACAAAAAAAAGATAAACTATGATATTATATTTTTTAGTCTTCTGTTACTTGTAACACGAGTAAACAAAACAGGGCGGGAATTACTTTAGTATCGAGATAGAGAGTAGATTTTATAACAATATAAAAAAAAAATTCAATACATCGATATTAAACAATTCTTTCGTGTTGTTTTTCTTCGTCGTAATTGCTCATGGGTGAAAAAATATTACTGCCTAACAGGTTAAATAGACATCCTTAAAACACAGTCGATTGCAGAAAATGATTCTTTTTTTATGAACGTAAAACTATAAAGGAATAAATTATTATTAATTTACAGTTACATGGAGAGTTATATATGTTGCAAAAGAAGATATAAAATATATTTTTCTGTTATCATTCAATACCATCAATCAGTTCTAAACATCGCTTTCACATATATACACCGATAATATTAATTTCACTATAGTTTTTTAGAATTGAATTGAATTGAAATACATTCAGAATTACTTGAAACCAAAATTTAAAGCAGTGGTTTTATAATAATAGCAGGTCACATCGGAAAATTTAATAACTTATATATGTTACTATCAAATTGCCGAAACCGTAAAATCGTAACATATCTCGCGAGATTGTTAACTGTTTAAAGATTGAGAACCGTAACATGCTGCTTAAAATTTTACGTATTTTAGTTAGATTATAATTTAGCGAAGTAAACAGCATATGTCCTTTGCCGTCATTTTCTTGTTAATACGTTTGTTGCCAAACGCAAAGTTTTTTTATTGTGGCAGAAAAATGAATTTATGATTAATTAAAACTATATGGCCATAGAACAGTATATTGTAAATAAGACTGACCAATCAGGGATAGTTAATAATTTAACACGCTATAGATTGTGGTGTAACTTTTTTTTCTTTTCGATACATTCTAATCTAATGAAAACTAGAATGTTAAATTACTAGCAGTATGTCACAGTTGACAATCTTTCGACATTTTACCAGCTCGCTAAGTAGATTACAACCTAACTGTTTTTACAATCTTACGGTGACATGTACAATTTGCTTTATTTACGGTCAATATTTTTTATTCGCTAAAATTTGCACACATTATACTTTTTTTATTGAAAGGAGTTGGTAGCATTCAGGAAAATGTTAATATTTACCAATAATTTAGAAAAAAATCGCAATCTTATTTTTGGACCAACTTATCAAAGTCTTCGATTTTGGGTGTTAATGAAAGAAACATTTCGTCCAGTATACCTTGTTATACATATCTGTGCACTGGTGTTTGTTATAACTCAATATGTAGAACTTTGGTTTATCAGAAAGGATCTTGAATCAGCCATGCGAAACCTGTCTGTAACTATGCTTAGCACAATTTGTGTCTGTAAAACTGGTACATTTATTTATTGGCAGCAATCTTGGTCAGAGCTATTTAAATATTCTTCTGATTTGGAGAAAATACAGTTATCCAAAAATGATTCATTAACAGAATTGATAATATGTAGATACGTTAGGTATTCAAGGCGGGTCACCTACTTTTATAGAGTTCTTATAGCTGCAACGGTACTCTTGGTCATTTTATCACCTGTGTTTAGCTTTTTATCAAGTTCATCAGATTGCAAGTTTATGATTAAGAATGGTAGCTTTCCGTATCCTGAAATCTTAAGTTCCTGGGTCCCTTTTGACAAGACACAAGGGCTGGGCTACTGGGTGACTATATTAGAACATTCTGTTATTTGTTTCTATGGAGGAGGTGTTATCGCTAATTTCGATTGTAATGCTGTGATAATAATGTCATTTTTCGCGGGACAGTTAAACCTTTTGAGAGTAAATTGTGACCGTCTATTTAATACTACTGATACAGCTATGAGCTGTGAAGAAGCTATACAGAAGATACAAGACTGCCACTATCATCACTTATATCTAGTGAAGTAAGTGCATGTTTAGTATTAATCATTTCACATCTCACTCATCACAATCAAACACCATATTATTTATTTTTGCAACAAATTTTTACATATTTTAATATATAACCTTATATGTTTAAATAACCTCTACCCCTCAATCAGAACTGCATTTATGTATTAGAATACTATGGAGGAGGTATTTAAACAATTCTCAGAATACTTCAAACACATACTCGAAAATGTCTACTAGCTCTCGAACCATAATGTGATTATATCACACTGTGACTGAAAACCAGCCTACCTACCCGTATCCTGCTGATCTAAATGGACCCTTTATGGGATGAAAAGAGATGGTGACAGCTATGATACAAATAACGACTATTGTTTTACAGATACTCTTCAGTTTTAAACAGCTTACTTTCACCGGTTATGTTTATATATGTTATAATTTGTTCTTTGATGCTGTGTGCGAGTGCTATACAACTAACTATGGTAAGAGAATCAATATGTTTTTATTTTAATTACATATTTCAAATAGTCATGTCGTTTCAATTTTCTTTCTATCTATAAAACATACTACTAATAACAATTTAATGTCATAGTAATTTAAAAATGTCAAAAAAGATATATTTTTCGCTCAACCTAAGTAACGAAACGTAATCAAATCATACGGACTAAAATATTTCAAAACATGGAATAACTAGTTCATAACCTGAGTTTGTTTTTTTTATATATTTTGCGTTTTTTTATAACCAAAAAATAAACCTATGCCAATCCACTGCTGGATATTCCACTCTTCCAACATGCGCCACAACAGTGCTCAGTCCTCCACCTTCCATAAGTCATCAACCTATCTAGCTGTATCTATAATTTTTAATGTATAATTTATTTTTAGGGTGATATTGGTAATATGCAGCGTATATGGATTGCGGAATATCTAATGGCTCTTATTGCACAACTATTTTTATATTGCTGGCACAGCAATGAAGTATTGTACATGGTACGTTATAAACATATACCCTAGACTAGCTTTTAGGGGCACCTCCCGCGTGTATGTCGTTTATCGCGGTAGAGAATGCTAAAAATTTAAATCGGTGCAACGATGTAGCCGTGAAAGCGTAATGGATAGACAGACAGATATGCAGACAAATAGACAGTTATTTTCGAATTTATAACGTTAGTACGAAGTAAGGATTATTTAGTATGGAAATAAATATATAATGTTTGTATGAAGTATGGATTATTATAGTTCATCGTCAATAGCCGCATAGTCACGCATTGAACAGTCTGCTTTTGATAAGATTCATATATTATCTCAAATACATGTGTACATACAAAAAACGATCTCATGCAAGAAAACTGTAGAAGGCTCAAGACATGTTTGCCATATACCAAGACTTGCGAATACAATTGTAATTAAATATGGATAAATTATTGTCACCGATTCACTATTATTATAATTATAAATACATTAACGAAATTAGCAAAAAAGTTATACAATACAAAGATCAATTAGGTCAATATAATTAGGTTTTTAGTTATTTCCAATCAAATTTATCATTCAAAAAGTCACTTATTTTATAATAGTTTTATCCAACAAGCAACGATTTAACTTTTTGCTAAAACGCTTGAAAATATTTTGCCAACTGTTTAGACATTTATTATAAACAATTGGGGCCATGCAAATAACACTTTTGCCGATAAATGCAGTCCTACACGTATGCAGTGAAAGTTTATTATTATCACGCCTATTTCTAAGAACAATAGCTGACTTACGAAAATTGGTTTGGATTGGTTTTAAGAAATAAAACCGATGCTAATATGCTTTACATATAGACGGTAGTATTAGATTCTTGTAGCATATGAAATACGCCTTACAACAACCTCTGATTTTCAATCTAAACGTAGGTAAACATCGCTTTTGGGCTTTAAAGGTGATTTTCTCCGTAGTCGAATTGCCTCAAAAGATCACCCCGTATCTCGAGATAGATTCAGTTAATCCCTAATACGCTGGTAACAAAGTGTTTATATTAAGCGTCGACGACAGGCTGTATAACGCAAATGAACTGCTAGTAATTTTTATAGTTTAAGAACGTTTTATTTCTCAAAAGAATACTACATTACTTGCTTATATGAAAACTCTTAAAACTTTTTAAAACTATTACTGGTAATTTACAATGTCACTCTAAAGAGCGTACTTAGCATAAAAGTATAGGTAAACGATTAGAAATATACATATAAAATTGATGTTAACAAAATCAATAAATGACACAGTAGGTGTGATAAACTCCCTGTCAACATAGGACCGCATAACCGATCGCCACAGTAATGCTAACCGTAGTCATTACTGGTTGAGACTATGATAAGTTGTAAAATTAATTTGATTATTGTTGTTTGTGTTAAGTTTTTTTATTTGTCGTATGGACCGTGTACCTTTTTCATATCATTACTTATTTCTATTTATACTCCTATTTATACATTTACGTTCCTCTACAATTATATTTTTGTCATCTTCATTCATTCATTCATTCAATTCATCTTTTTAGAAATTATGACTTCTGAATGTATAAAATCTTTGTGTAATATTTTACGAATTAATGCATGTGTAAATATGTATGTTGGCTTAATATTCGTTAATTTTATTTCATTTTATAGCTAAACGGTCGGTGTAAAGTAAACATAATTTAAAAGACTCAATCTGAATTATGTTGAGGTTAGTTTGAGCTGATGTGCCCCATATTTCAATTAGGCAATCAATGTGTCCTGTCTTTACAACTGAATCATAAATTTGATAGCGTACCTGTTTTGGCATACATCTATAAATTACACGTAGGGCTCCCATAATAAATACTAATTGACTTTTCAGCTTTTTTAGGTGTGGTCTAAACGTTACATGACTCTCTTGATATTTTTCGGTACTAGTTGTGAGTTGATTGTGTATTATTAAGGGTGTATAATTCTCAAAAATTGGAATGTGATTATTTCTTTCAAAATTTAGGTATATAAATAATTGATTAACTCCCTAAATATTTAAGTTTTTACAGAGTGATAAAGCTGATAGAGGAATCTACACAAGCAAGTGGTACACACGAAATACACGCGTGCGCCGCAGTCTGATTCTTCTTGGTGGTCAATTACGGAAAACTATTGAGTTTACTGCTGGACCATTCACAAAGCTAAATATAGCTACTTTTGTAGCCGTACGTAATTTAAAAATTTCGTTTTTTTTTCATTTTATTATTTACGGTATTCGTACCTATTTATAGCATTTTTTGACTGAACCTTTTTTTATTTAAAGGTTCTGAAACAGTAACTTCATTTTTATTAGAATAATTAATTTTCGTTGGGTACAGATTTTTGAATTAGCATATAAATTGACCTTACTATGCACAAAAACTACATAATAATGTATAGCGATTGGTGATCTCCTGGATTCCAATGAAACCACTATATCCACTTGGGCGTCCATGGATAGTACAGTATCCAAAAAAATATGTCGTCGGCCGTCTGAGCTCCTGTACTCTCCAAAACGACACGTAAATAGTCATGTAGTAGTCTAAACATACTGAATTATTTCAACATTGTGCTTGAAGAAATAAATTTGGAAACGAATACTTTTTGTTGAATGAATATTGTTTAACCCAGTTTTACGTATCCTATGTAACGTGCGCACGGCAGTGCGCTTGACACGAAAACATTCGCGCGGGCTGGATGCTGGAGTGGATATATTAATATACGCTGATATTATAGTTAACTGTAATACGGGATACAGAATGTACACACAAGTAGAAAAAAGTATTCACAATTTTTTTTCTCCAAATAAAAATTTCATATTAAAATGACTATCCTTGTCGGATTTTTGACGTTTTCTTTACGCTTGAGCGTTACGTTCGAGACATTTACAACAGAACTGTTATTATAGGTGCGAGTTGAGACGCCACAAATGTCAACTATTGTCAAGAGTTTAGATAGCTTTATATTTCTTTTAATTACCATTTATTATTTCAATGATCTAGTACTTATTTTTTTTGTTTTACAGATACTCAAAGGATCCTATAGTTACTATACTCTTCTTGATAAACAAGAAGATTGAAAATCTATCAAGAAAATTTGATATGCACCATTTTAGGCATTTTTGATTAATGTAATTGATAGTAGAAATTACTTATTCAATAAATAGTGAGTAGCCTTTTTAATATGATCACTGAACGGAAAAGTGAATTCAATAGTTTCAAAATCCTTTACGCAATATAATTAAAACAACGAAGAAAAATATTGTCAAAAAATATTTCATTAATAATTTATTTCTACAATCAAGAAAAACTAAAGATAAAAGTAAAGGAAGGCAAAAGGATTGTAAGCACTTTTGTGAATTTCAAATTTATTTAGATTAGAGTAGCTATGCCTTAGAGATTAAAATTCACTTGTTGTATCATAGAAAGTAGTACATAAAATCAAAATTAAAGTGGAAATGTGTAATCCGTTTTTTCTTTCTCCACTCTACTGGTACTACTACTACTCTCCAAATTAGGGAAAAAGACTCGGAGCTATAACTTACAAATGTATTTCCGGCAATATTAATTTTTCAAATCTGTTGATCTGACTTAGGTCAAAGAGGGACCTAATTGACGCTTACCATTAAAAGATCATTTACCTTGTCCCGGGTAACATATTCTACAAATGTATTGTACAATAAGCACCTTATGAAGTTACGATTGCATAGGTATAGGTAGTTTCAAATTGGCGTTATTAAAATACATAAATTAAAAAAAAATATTTCATGTTATTTGTGTTTCACATATGCAATAAATTGATATATTTTATTATAATTAATAATTAGGTCATTAATCACCAATCACATGAGGCACCCAATTTATAACTTGAAAAAGAAAATGTGCACTTTTGCACAAATCAATAATGGGTCTTTTGTTTTTTGAGACTATAAACTGTGCACAAACATTACAAAAACGACCAGGTCAGTACATCGGTTACACTCTGAACTCGGTATTTTAATTCAATCTGACAAAATTGTCATTTAAATTGAACTTATAAACAATAGAGTATTGTCATTATGAAATAAACATTTGACTGCACAAAAATGATGTGACGTGTTAGAATATTTTTTCTAGCACGTATGTTTAACAGGAGAGTACTATTATATTTATCTAGGTAATTTGGCCCACAAAAGTTGTTTACGGTTGATAGCGTTTTTTTCAACGCTGAGTGGACCAGTAGCAGTAATTCTGCTAGAAAACCCTAGAATAGTTCCTAGTGAATCGTACAACGTAAAGTTAGGCTGCCTCAAACTTTCGTGGAGTTGGATAGCGAGCGTCCAAGTAGCAGCGTCCTTGGCATTCTTTTACACCAAGATAACGCGCCCGCTCACACAGCTGTTAGAACCATAGGCTTTTTGACAACTTCGGGCGTACAAATGTTACCCCGTCTTCCGTACAGCCAAAATTTAGCTCCATGCGATTTTTTTGCTATTTCTACGGTAAAAAAAAACGTTTTATGGGTGAAAATTTAGCATTGCAGACATAGGAAAGAGATTTCTGAAAGATATTTTTGATTGGTAAGCCATCTAATGTACATTATAAATTCATCAAACTCTGTCTGTCTTTCAGGATTAAATTGCAGTACCAAATTAAATGAATTTCGATAGAGAACTAGAATAGACCTTGAAAAACAACATCGGCTATTTTTTGGCGCGATAACCGATATACGAGTTGACGGATTTAGTAATGTATTTTGAATAAAAAACAATAATAAAAAACATTGTATTAAAAAACGATTAGCTATTAGTTATAATACGTACAAAAATATAGTTGGGTTCTGTGTAGTCCATTTATGTCACCAATTAAGAACTATTCGACTGAGATGATGAATGTTTATAAAAACGATGATAGAAAAATGAATCTAACCTAATGTACTTTTTTACTAAAAATTTGAGGTAAATATTAACATTTTATTGGCCAATTACATAGTTCCTATTAAATATGAGTCAATATAGATAGTATTACGACCATTTTATATTGTGTTTCATCTTAAATAATACACAAATATCCTATTTATGAAAAAGAGCACAATAATTTAAGTTTATTGACTATACATCAAGAACTTTAATTTTTTAGTTGCGATGTTGCATAAAAGTTTGACGTGTATGGCAAGACGATGAGGCGCCGCCCTTTCTTTGCATGTGCACCATTCAATATTCGTCTGGATGAAAATGTATTGGTAGTATGCGTGAGAAATGTGCACTTGAAGACCGTACTTATAGATATTGTTTTAGTATTTACATAAATTAATCACCATGAAATATAACCTACTCATTCTTTATAAAGTCATCGTTACCTCAAGATTGCTGGCTGACATATATCAGGAAAGTGAAACACACCAATCTAATACATCGTTATTACAATAGTTCGAATAACTACGTCCTCAGCATGGTTAAACTTGGTGATAATTTATAAATATATATTACTAAATAATACTACTAAGTATTTATATTTAGTAGTATTACTTTGTATATAAAATAATACTACTAAATATGTATAAAGTAGTATTTAGTAGTAGTAGTAACTTCCTCTTTTTACTTTCAAAATGTATGTGTATAATTCAATTAAAAGACATTTTCTGACATCGAGGAATAATCAAACTTTTTTAGTAATTTGAACCTTTTACCTTGTTATCTCAAGTACTACTTGCCGGAGGTATCGAAGGATTTCAGATACTATTCACACTTTCATTTCTACAGCCATAGCGGCGCTAATACAACGCTCATTTCTCACAGTTGTACGTGACAAATCTTGAATCACGGTAGTCATGTCATCGTGTTAATAACGTCGTCTGTGATGTAATAGGGTTTAGTACAAGATTTTGCAGCCTTTGTCAGTTTAGGAAATAAAGTAAAGCTTTTCTTACTGTATTTTAGGCAACTGTTTTTGTAACGTGGAAGAAAACATTGAAAAATAACGTATATATAACTATGTATATATTTTTCAATCGACTGATTACTTCATTTAAACGTACACGAGGCATGTGTCGATTTTATAGTCATAGCGCTATTAATGTACGATAAAACTGTCGGTACCTTCAATTCTCTTTCGTTCTTTCTGCGAGTTTCACTGCCAACTTCTAGCCTCTGCCAGCGCCGTCGTTCTATTGCAAAATTTTAAATAAAGTGACCTTAATATATTTGGGTCCATGGTACGAGTTACCTTTTCAATTCCTACTGGTACGAGTCGTAGCGGACGACGTTAGCGTCTGCAGCCGGAGCGTCGGGTGCCACAACAGGCACGTTCTTTCCGTGTGAGACCCAAGTAAATTTGGCCTAGGGCGAACGACCCACGACCCCTAAATATTTGTTCTTCTGTATGATTAAAATACTGTAACGAACCGAGTTATTCTATTTCACATAAAGGAGGTAGGGTTACATTGTAATGGAAAATGATTGTTAGATGTTTCGAAAACGTAGCAATCAAAAGCTTTCAATTTTCATTGGTCAGTAACTTTAACTGTTTTTGTATTCGTAAATGAAATCGATAGTTTTGTTTTTATTGTTAATTTAATTAATTTTCTATTAATTAAGGAGATCATCGCCGTCGTAATCTAGGATTTTTTTTTAAATACGTAAGGCCCTTGATCATCAATAGCATTTCTAGCTTATTATTTTAGTGCCTAGTTATTATTTTAGTGTTATTATAATTAGGGTTTGCAACAATAAAATAGTCCACTTAAAACAACTTTAGATTTTTACATTCTGCTAACCGGTGACATGTGTAAAATTGTATTATTATTAAGTGGGCCTGTTTGGTGGAACTGAAAATCTGATAGACAGGTGCGAATAGAATATAGAATTGATATATATATTCTCTTAATAAACTTTACTGTGCGATCTTGTCACTGAAAACGATTTATTTACTCATTAAAAAATTTATGCATTTTTGTTCAGTGCCGAACTTAATGCCCAGGCATTCTCTTTCAGTCAACCTTAGGGTGGTGTAAAAATCTTGTAAGGTAGGTGGTGCATATGAAACTAACTGCAAACACTAGACAAAAGAATGAAAAGAAGTACTTAATAATATATAAATAGGTACAGGATACATATGTCTTAAATACACACACAAATATATACATATATAAGTATACATACACGTTTATATTCGTACACTATGAAAACTTGAATATATATACCAATTACCGGTTATTAGTTTCTGCCATTTTGTTAAGAAGGAGTTCATACATCTTCTTTTTGAATATAAAATGGTTTGTGAACTTCCTCATTTTAAGTGGGAGCGCATTCCAGAGCAGTACCGCTTGGACAAAGAACGAAGAGTTCACGAGGTCACGAGTTGTGAGAGGGACATAAGAGAAGTAGATTATTTTCTAAACAAAGACTAAGATTCTTATCGTGATTAGGGGACAGATAACGGAAGTATGGAGCAAGATATGAAGGTGAAAATGGTGAGTTTAGAAGTGAAAATAATGTAGTAAGTGCTCGCTGACTGCGACGCAGGCGAATAAATAATCATTTTAATTGACAGCGTAGAGGCAGACATATGGTCGTACTTTCGGAGATTAAAGTTGTATCGAATGCAGTTATTAAGAAGGCGGTCTAGTTTATTGAGAAGATCTGCATTGAGGTCGAAATAATATACATCACCATAGTCAATAATTTGAATTATTAAAGACTGCACGAGAGTAGTTTTGGTGTTAGTAGGCAGGAAGTTCTTAAGACGATAAAGTGTTCGCAGGCTTCCAGTTACTTTCTGGCTGGAGTGTGTAATTTGAGGTCTTCAATCAAGGGTCGAATCGATGAGTAAGCCCAGATCTTTGACTACGGGGCAGAACGGATTAACTGAACCATTAAGCACGATCTGTGAGATTGAGGCGTAATAGAGTCTACTTATTATTCGCTTGCTGCCTACTATTATTGCCTGACATTTCGTCGGGTTGAACGACATTGCAAATCTAGTCGACCACAACTTTATAAGCTCAAAATCCCTGTTGACTACGTCGATGGTTTGCGTTATGTCCTCCACCCTTGCCTGTGAATACACTTGAAGATCATCTACAGATAGGTGATAACACTCTGAACTTGTTGAGTTATGAGGTTATCACCTATCTGTGAGAATAAGAAAATGAATAATAGAATGCATTAATTTAATATAATTTAAGGAACGCCAGCATGAAAGTCGCAGCAACTCGATGTCGAGTCATCAGCGTGAATGGAGAACCATTCCAGTGCCTCAGAAGGTATCATAAGATTTGTAAGGATAGACAAAAAGATTTCGTGACTGACGGACGGTATTGAAGGCAGAGAGTCAACTAACACCAGTATTGTAACTTTAGTATCTTATTTCTATGAATAAATTGTTATTATTATTATTATATTAATAAATTGTTATTATTGATTTCTATGAATAAATTGTTGTTATTATTATATGATAAACGCAGCCGTCAAGCAATTTCTACCATGTTTTTAAAAGGAATTTAAGCTAATGGTGGTAGTTATATTAATAAAACGTAGTAATACTTCTCATAAAAAAAACGAAACACTTAGCACATTGATGTTCCGAAAGGATTATCGAAAAATTGTTTATAACTGACAATAAATATTACATGTTATTTAATAGCAGGCAGTATTAAGCTTTTGACTCCTATAACCTGTGCAGGTTTTCTTGAACTTTTTAACAAACGGGCTAGTGATGGGATACAGAAATATCTAGTAGTCCAAAAAATTACGTTTTGAAATACTTGCAACTGCGACGAGATGGTGCTGGTGAAAATTCTTTATTGCACCAGACATATGAAACAATGGGTAGATAAGAGACGGTGGGTCAATATTCATAATAAGTACCTATTTAATATTACAGGGTTTTTTGGACCTCCCGCCAAATTTAAATAGGTGGTTCAGACCATAAAAGGAAACAACTTTCCCAAAGAAACGCGAGTCGAAAAGTGAAAAATAAATTCCCATAGAAAACTGCTTGATCACGTGGTCGATTTTGTATGGAAGTCTGAATTTTTTTTAACCACCTATTTAAATTTAACGGGAGGTCCAAAAATATAGCCCTGTAGGTAAAAATGAAGGTTGAAAAATAAAATTGTTTTATCTTTAAAACAGTTTTATCAATTAAGAGGAGCACAACTAAGATCATCATCACCAGAGTCATCGGCGCTACTGTCATCATCTCGAACTTCAATTATTATTTCGTGTTCAATTAAATTGTCGAAGTGAACGTCGCGCATTCAGTCAGATAATATGAATCACCCTCGTTCCCTCGGTTTGTGTATGACCACCAGGCCAAACTGCATTGTCATGTCGTCATTTACGCCTTTGTTTATGAGCCACTCTATTTTATCGGCTTTTTTATTTGCCATTGTCAGAGCCTTGTAAAGTTGCATGGAATGATAGAATGTACTATCTATTATTATTATATGATTTGATATAGACCATCCAGGTTGTCATCATTTTATAAAACCATTCCGAAAAGTTTCAAAGTTCATCTGTTCGTGATAGTCATTCGTTTTTCTTTCGTATTTAAATGCAAAAAACAGTTTGGCACAAAACCTTGGCCAGTACTTGCGCGGCAAATTATTAGTTTCTCAACTATTTCTACTGGTACTTTTGTACAAATGGGCAGTATCATTGTTCCATGTTTTTTATGTGTGATTGGCATTCAACTAAGTTTCATCTAAACACACAACTTTCCAAATCGGTAATATTTTTGACTTTTCTTAAGAAATCAACTCTTTTGAGGCAGTTTTATTCATAGCTTTCCATAAGAACCTTGCGGTTGTTGGGTTTTTGGTCATGAAATCCAATTCTACGCAATAGTTTTGACAGCGAAACTTGATCGCCGTCACGTTACATAAATCAGCTTCTCTTAGTGTCACCAGTAATTTGTCAAGTGTGAGGAATTCTTTTCTAGAATAATAATCATAAATGTGGTTCCGTATGGTCGCACGTTGAAAATCATCAGTATCGACGGTAGGTTGGATGCGCCTACGTTTTTTTATTACGAGACGATAGTATATTCTCCACGTTCACCTTCTTTACCATATTTTTCCGTAGAGATTCACGTCACAGTAGCTAATCGCTAATCCAATCCCCAAAGCATCAGCTACACGTTGCCGCACTTGAGACAATGGTAATGATGGTCCCGTATTTTGTAACTCACGCTCAAAGTAATCGTGCAAGCGAATCACAAACTTATAGTTGTGTTGAGTATAGTTTTTTTCGTCCTTTTAGGCATGTTTAACAAAAGTTCAAAATAAAAAATTAAATTCAACAATAATAATGTTATGGGCAGGTAGTCTTGCTTCCTCTTAACTTCTTCCTTTAACCTCTTCTTTTCTCTTGAGTTTGCTTCATACTACTGGCCCCGAGTGTTCCCGACGATCGGCTTATATGGCCAGTCGATGGAACAATGGAATGCGTAATTCAATAAGAATTCAATAAAATTCTGCTAAAGAGACCCCAACCACTAGCCAAAGAGCCCCAACCAAAAGCATCTATGCGTAACAATAACGGAACAATGATTTTTAATAATGTTTTTTTGCAATCGATATTTGTAACAGTTACTGCCTGTTATTCGTGTCCCATCCGTCCGAACGATGTAACATTGTACAAGCATCTATTATTTTCAGTGTTCCTTTTATACTTCGAAGCAATAAAAAGTCTTAAAATTTTCGGATAACGCTTGAGTCTTTAGGGATTTTTGTGTTATATGTATTTTTTTTATATTTTTATAATTTTTAAAATCATCAAATTAAGAAAATAATATGTTTGTCACTGCAAAGTTATGTCAATCAGAAAAATTTACAACTGTCAAAAATATCAAGTCAACTTTTGTGCAGATTATAATGAAAATGTTCCAAATGCAAATAAAAAAGAATTTTCTGTGTTGTTCAATGAGTCACTAATATCCTACGTGAGTATAAAGGTAAAAGAAAACACAATAAATGTCAAAGAAAAAAGTTTAGAAACATTTTTTTCAATGGAATGGAAGCATTAAATTTTTCACCGATCGTATGGGAAACACGATCACGTGATGGGAAATTTCTCTCATTATTTTAGGACTACATTCCGCAGCCGATCAAGAGTGTCTGGAGCAGGATCTCTTCATTAAATGCATCTTTTAATTCATCCCACAGATGTTCTATGGGATCCATATTCAGATGTAACTCGATTGCCAGATCCAAAACCGCACGTGAATAGCCTAGGTCCCCAATATGTACAGATGACAATCTTAGATGTAAGTCTTGCAGCCACAATAGAAATAATCAAGAAATTAATAACAAACAAAAAAATAACAGTACACTCGTCATTTTCAGGTATCACACTCTAAATACCAATTTATATCAAAACACTGCTACAGAAAATATATTGCATAAACAACTGTAAATCTTATTTAAAATTTGGAATTTTCGTAATCGTTTGAGGGGCCAAACTGCCAACTACAATAGAGTATTATTTTTTTAAGGAATAAAAACTCTTTATAGTATAAGAAACGAACCACTGGGATATTCTGAACTATATTTGAACCCTAAGAAATAATTTGGAACAGGCTGAATGATAACATTCTGCATGTTCCAACTTATTTTCTTCCTTTTTTGCTTATGCAATAAAGCAAAAAAGGGTGCATATGGCTTAGAATATTCATGTACCGAATAAAAAACCTTATCTTCAATTATTAAATATAATCACTTGGTCCTTGGTAAATTAATCAATATAACTTTTCAAACCACGAAGTAAGGGACGTTTTCCGGACTCACAGTAAGGGATCGGAACACAGGCCCACTATCATAGACATTACGAGAGTTATTATGAAATAGAAGTATATTTACATGTAAAAATAGTTTTAAAAGTTCAATGCATTGACCACAGAATCACTTAAAATAGCCGTCCCTAATCAATATAAGTATCCATAAAATCTATCAGCAAAAATGAAAATGAATTTTCCTGACTCGAGATTTTGCGAAGATAATCAATTTTAATTAAAGAAACATGAATATCCTATAAATAATAATAAAGAATAATTTCCTACGTAAAAGTGATAGCGCCCCTTACCATGTAATAAGGGACTAGGGTTATTTGAGCAAGGTCCCGAAGTGACTAGTTTCTCAGGTTACTTTAATTAGAACATACTTCAATTTGAGAGCACTATATATACATATAAGTTTATGTGACTGCTTTACACTATATCTGTGTTCAATAAAATATGGTAAAAATTGACAACCTACTGTAATTGAAGTTGTTAGTTTTTACATGTTAGTGCACTTATATCTTACTTAATTTCAATTTCAATATATTTCAATAAATACCTTTTACACTAAACTTTCAAATTATTATTTATATACTAACGACAAGTACAATACATGTCATTCTCATTCTAACATACATAAACATATAGCGATTTAAAGTTTCAGTGGTATCTAAGTATTTATTTTTTATTATTACTCTAGTACCAATTGCAACACAGTGCTTACTTTTCAAATATAAGCACTACACCAGTATATAAAGCACAGGTTTTCTTTACCAACAAATTATTTATACCATATACATATGTTACCTTGCATGTGGTAAATGATATTGAATTGCTGGAGGACTCTGAGGCCCGTATTTGTAGTTTTGAACGGTGTGAGCTATACTTAATAATAACTCAACATCCCCAAAAATAATTCAACCTAACTTTAGAAGTATTTCATGTAATTTTCATCAATTCTCAATCTATTATACACAAAATACAAAAAAAACAATGGACTTTTTATACAATACTCTTTTAAATTAGTGCCACTTCAACAAATGTCCTGTTGTCCTCTTACTTAGTAGTTATACCACGCGTCAGATTACACTCTTCAAAATGACGGCGTGGTAATTTATGTAAGACATAATATAAAGTGCTCATTTGGAATACCTAAATTAACCGACTTAAATTGTCCTATCATGATCATAACATAAAGAACAGCTTGCTCTTGTTGCTATCTACCGATCACCGTCTTTCATTATTATATATAGTATTCGACTAAAAAGATTCGATGGTTTTAGTTTCAAATGATAAGGGTCTCGAGAAAACTTATAAGCTGTAACAAAATCGTGAGAAAAAGCAACTACGAGGCAAGCTCACAAAAGTGGTTTTCATATTCATGTCGAAGTCTCCAGTCATTCTTTACGTGGTTTTCAAACAAACATATATATTTAATTAAATTTGTAACATAGGCTATAAAGCTTATAAAGAATTCAATACTTCGTGCTTTTCATTTAATAATTAAGAAGTAGGTTTCGAATTTCGTATATGTTTATAAATAATTCGAGAGTAAGTTTCATAATCTTCTTGAATATTTGCTTACATGAAACACTAATGAAGACGGTGTGATGTAAAACAATAAAACCACGAAAATATAAGGTATTAACACAGTCTCTATATATTTATATTATGTTATATAAGCAATACACATCGGTATTTCTAATAAGTAAGGTAAACAATAGGCTTCAACTAAATTTCATATCGAATAATTCTTAAAAGCGTGACTGATTTAAAGTAGATTATTTTCTCAAATATTTTTTGATGGGTTATGATTTTTTACATTAATAAATTGTTTGTTCCATTGAAGGTTGGTTAGTTGATGTGAACAGTAGTAGACTGAGATGATGCTGATCGATGGTGGAAAAAAAAAACCTTTCACTGTCGGGTTTTAAAAATAAGGGTCTGGAATCCCACATGGGGAAATTCAGACGTGCAACAGATAAACTTGAAGGTGTAGTGCACCTGGATGGTTTATATCCCGGCTTAACGAAGATGAGTATCTGATTCATCTGTGCTTTTTGATTAAAATACCGACCTTTTTTTCAAAAAAAGAACAAATATCTGGTAGGCCTACAGTAAATGTATCCATGACCTAATTGATAAAACCACTATATTTTCGACAAAAAACTGTCAATTTAAAGATATTTAAAAATTTTGTGATAGATAAGCCTGACATCAGTATAGCTGCAACTTCTTTAAAGACAATGTAAATTGTCATTTTAAAAAAGTCCATTGGTTAAGGTTCTAATATTATTCTGGTTTATTCAACATAAAATTTTGTTAATAAAAACGAGAATAATACTACCTCAAAATTTTTAATCAATCTCTTATTTACGAAGAGTTGTTAGCTCCGACCGAATTAGTTTTCATAGTTATCTATTCTAATAGTGTGAAATCTTGTGTATACCATTGGTTATGCAGGTACAACTGAATAACAGATTCATGTATGTTTTTTTATGTTGATATATCTAATACGACGAACTAATAATTAAACAAGCAATTCTTATGTAATCCGAATCTTGGAAACGGCTTCAATGATTTTTTTTCTGAAATTTAGTACACAGGGGATGTCAGAGACGATAATCGATCCAGCTAGAATTTCTTTTTAGGAAAAAATCTAGCGATCACCTAGACACCTTGTTATGTAATCGGATTAGATGAGAAACCATTCACATCTATATCTATAACTATGGTAAAACTAAGACGGTAGTGTGTGGAAAGTGTGCTTAATATGTACGCTTATATAATATATATGCATGTTAAATTAAATATTTAGAACCTAATTAGACGTGTAATAGAAACTAAGATTTTATTTGAAATTATTGTCTCTATATTGTTTTCTAGAACTACATTAAGTCGACATGACAAAAGTTCCTAAGAGTCTTTTATTTATTTTTTTGTATTTAATCTGGCCATAAAAAAGAACAAATCTTACTTATGAATTTAGGATCTTTTGTTTTTATACAATCTTTCATTGTGTTGTCTTATTTTCCAGTTTTTTTATGGAATATGGGGCAACCTATCTATTTGATGGTAAGCGATTATCGCCGCCCATGGACACCTTTAACACCAGGCATCACAAGTGCGTTGCCGGCCTTTTAAGAAGGAGTACGCTGTTTTCTTGCAGTTTAGAAGGTCGTATTGGTCCGGGAATACTGTACGCGACAATTCATTCCACAGTTTTGTTGTACAAGGCAGAAAGAAAAGCGCACAGTTCAAGAGGATGGGGATGATATTTCTGTCGCGAAGGACGATGTGGGAAAGAGGCGGCAGGAATCAGCCCGAACAATGCCTCGGAGCACTCCCCTTGGTAAATGCGATGGAAGATACATAGTGAAGCCACATCTCTACGCAGCGCCAATGGGTCTAGCCGAATTGAAACTTCTTGGGAATCGACGATTCGAGTCGCTCTCCGTTGAATGCGGTCCAAAAGGAGGAGCTGGTCTGGGCCCCCGCCCAAAGATGGGGACAGTATTACATACTATATAACAGATAATAGAAAAATATAAGGAGTTTGAGCAACCACTATATATAGGACTATTGCAAATCTTTTAACAGTATTTCACACGAACGAAAATCTGGAGATCAGTGTATTCGACCAACATAGAATGTTTTGAATTGAAAATAAAAATTATAAAGAAAATATACGCAAATAATAAAAACAGAGTACGCCTTGACACAGACACAAGCAAAGAAATTGAGTTAAAAAGAGGAGTCAGACGGGGCGACCTAAAACAGTTTTAGAGCATGCATTCCAGAGACATAATCGATCAAAGGCCTCCATGATAACTAACAACTTTCGTTTAAGCCATTTAAGATATCCAGGTGACATAGCACTATTTGCTGAAACAGCTTCAGAAATGGTTCAAAAACGTAACTTATGAGAAATAGCAATATAATATCAATCTAAGTCACAGGAAAAAGCATTGACTATGTAGAAAGCTATATTTAACTGGGAAAACAGATACCATTTAACAAAAATAGTAACGCACAACGAGTAGACAGCAATATCAGCATATCATTGAAAAAATACTGGTCGCAAAAGGAATAGTCAATGTTAACTATTGAAACTCAACAGTGCTAGACACCTGCGTTCTGTATAGTCTCACATATCAGACCTGGACATTCACAAAAAAATTAATGAATAAATTAAATTCTTATGAACATGCAATGAAACGGGAATATACTAAAGACAAAAAAGTCAAAAAATATGAAATATAGACCTAAAAAAGAATACAAAACTAATAGGCGCTCTAAAACATGCATTGAAAATGAAATGAAAATGGGTAGGACACTTAGGCAGACACATTGACACAATAGAAGGACGTTCGAATCAACACAATGGAGACACTTTCAAAGGGAAGAGAAAAGATGGCCAACATAAAAAAAAAGATGACGAAGAAGACGAGGTTAAAGAAATAGCAGGAAAAAAGTAGCTCCAAACTGCAACAGAAAAGAAAAACTGGAAAGATTTGGAGGACACCTATAACTCAAAGGAGACTATACAAATGTAAACTAAAACTTGTTTACTATCATTGATAAAAATAAATATTCTTTAAAAAGAAAATAATAAACTAACAAGTTAATAAGGTAAGCTTAAAACTGTTACATATTATTGTATGACACAGGATAATGCCTAAAATAAATAAGTCTAAATATATGAGCCAAATTCGACATGTCTAAGTGAAATAGTTTTTTGAGTTATGAAGGAGTCAAAAGTTCCAATTGGTTCGTAGGTTCTGTAACCTCGAACTTTGCTTGACAGGTTACCGCTTCTCTAGATGAGTAAAATACTACACGAACGTCCAATAGATGATACGTAAATCCAAAAGATAGGGAATTTCTGATCCTTGATTTGCTGCAAATTACTCCGTTTATCAAAAAATGTTATGGAGAAATTATGGTCATCATCATCGAAAAGCTTTAATAGTCAACTCTTGGACATAGCATAGGTTTAACTTTCACAAGGTGAAATAAAAACACCAAAATGTGAGTCACCTTTTTCCGCTACCCTCGTATTATATTAATCGAAAATACCAATTTCTCTGCCAAAGAAGTTACAACTACTTATGTTACCCAAAATTTACTGCTAAAAAGTTATCTAGCTAAGTATTCTAGGTCTCTTGGGGAACTTTTCATTACTGTGATCCAGTTTTAGATTTCAGCTCACGATAAAAGTTGTCGAAATTTTTCCATTTGTAGAAACTTCGGCTAGTTCTATGGAATAAAAACCCAGATTACCTATAAAAGTGATGGGCGGTCATTAAAACTGCCGATACACATAAAGCAGGTCGTAAGCTTGAATCGCCCATCTCTTCTGAAATTGGCTATTAATCTTAATACTGGACAGGATTGTTATTCTAATCGTAATTTAATGTTGATTTAAAAGATGATGTGATCAGCAACCTCGTTTAGAATCGTTTAGAAATGATTAGAAACCAAAAGAACGAACAAAACGACACCAAAGCAAGTTGAATGTACAAAATATGAGGACCGCAGCTTATGAATAGTTTTGAACTCAGAAACGCTTGCGGAAGAATTATTGCTTCGTGAGAGGATCCCAGCTAATATATTCATGATTCCTCAATTGTAAGAATGTAGGATACGTTTTGCAAAGTTCCTCCCTCGAACTTATCTAACATAAATCTGCACCAATCAACAAGACGGCATTTTTGTTCATCGGTGAGAGAATGAGGAATCGCAATCGTGTTCATGCAGTTAGGACGAAACTGCATGTGATCCAACGTTTAGTTCAGCCTGTATCTCTCGATGTGTAATATATCTACTCTCTCACAATAGTCACTCTACCCTGATGAAGTTTTATGAGTTACTGCGGTTGGTTGTCGGTCGAGTCTGGGCCGTTTAAGTTCTCGCGACCAAGTTTAAATTCACGAAACCAATAAGTACTTTTTACGAATGCAGAAGCAGACTCGCCAAAAACAGGTGGTGAATTTCTTTTAGATTCCTTGAATTTTAATCTAGTCTATAATCATAGAAAATCATCATGTATACATGTGATGTATATGTGTATGTATACAGTACACATGTATATGTGTATGTATACATAAATGTATACATACACATATACATGTGTACTGTTGCTGTTTATGTATAAGTCTAATTATTGTGTCTATGTTGTGTTATATTTGTGTGATATGAAACCACTGTGCACCTACAAAGTACATGAGGTACTTTGTACACCACCCGAAGGTTGACTGGAAGAGAATGCCTTGGGCATTAAGTCCGCCAATGTACAGGTTTAGTGCATAAAGTAAAAATATCAAAAAAAATCATAGCATGAAAAGCTGCCCGCGAGACGTCCATTTTTTTATAAACAATAAAAGAATAACAGATAATCTTTTGACTTTGACTGCCTCGGTGGCGCAGTGGTAGCGTATGCGACTGCTAACCATGAGGTCTCGGGTTCGAATCCTGGGTCGGACCAAATGTTTGCATGTTCTGCAAATATTTGTTTCGGAGTTTGGGTGTTTTCTATGTATAATATGTATGTATTTACAAAAAAAATGTATTTATGTATTCATATCAGTTGTCTAGTACCCATAATACAAGCTCTGCTTAGTTTGGGACGTTGTGTGTTAGATGTCCGAAATATTTATTTATTTATTTATTATCTTTAAACATTTAAAAAACTACATATAGGTGGCCAGTGACTTTCACAAAAAAGGTTTATGTTGAAATTAGCCGTCAAACCAAAATAGTTTCATGAAATGACAAGGAACTGCAAAGACAAGGAGGTGAACAATATTTTTAATATTTTTCAGTACAAATAATGCTTCGTAAAAAATGAATAAAGTATGATATGTCATACGTGTATGTTTTTTTTCTGAATAAACGGCTACGTTTCTTTCACGTAAAATTAGACGTGAAAATTTTCCACGGCTTCAGAGGACCGTAGACCTATATATACGGTTTAAATTTCAATTCGATACCTTCACGCGTTCCCAAAATTAAGCATCTTGACAGATAGATAGACAGGCTGATGGACAGCAAAGTGATCTATTTGATCTATAAGGATTCCGTTTTATTCCTTTTTGAGGTACAGAACCCTAAAAACAGAACATATACTAAATAAAACAATTAACAAATTCTCACTCATTATATTTGCTTTAACGTTTATGTAACATTCAGGTTCTTATTTATTCATCTACAGTTAAATACCTCTAGGATCACAACAAAGTTATAAGTCAGACATTATTTACATTAAATAAACAATTAGGTTCATATATTTACAAGCTAGTCTCATCACTGGTAATAAATAGAAATATTTAAAAGAATTTACATTGAACTACTAAATGTACTCTTACACATTCAGCTACTTCTTCCCGAATAATCATTGCTACACATGCTGTCGTAAGAACGATTTTGTTTCTTAAAGAACATTGAAGTTAAAATTGGTAATACGAAATTCAAATAAAAAACAGAAAACATAATAATATATATTCTAAATGTTTGGAATGTTAAAAATAATATGTCTATCACAAACATAGATTTTTGGGATATATCAGATTAAATATAAAAGTAAAAATTATGAAATTGAGCACACTTTAGCAAAAGTCGAAGATCTCGAATGCTAAGTATTAACAATTATACATGCACAACATACATTCTCTCTTATTATTATTTTGAAAAAGATTTAAAAAAAATATAACTCCTTTATTAAATCTATAAAAGTTATTATCGAAAGTATATCATAGCTCTAAGAAAAGTGAACACTAGATAAAAAAATATTTAGTTACAGACCGATATTTTCTTTTACTATGAGGAAAATGTGAATCTCGGTTATAGCAGTAAAACAATAATTCATGTTACATTCTATTGTTTGTAAAGGTACTAAAGAATTTTGAAGAAATCTCTTCTTGAGGATGTACCACAGAGTACATAGCAACTGACTGTTTGTTCAATTAATAATAATAGAGTTATAATAGGTTTCAGTTTGTAAAACATTTATTGAGGTTTTAAGTTGTTGTGTGGATATCAGAGAAATATTTTACACAAACATTACAACATGCACCGATGCCTAACTATCAAGACATCAATTATTCTATTATGAATATAAATCATCAAATTTGCTGAGTACAAATTCAAAGTCGCCTTTACATTACTTTAAGTACAAATTGTATTTACTTAATAAGTATATCTTTCACATTACTTTGTAACATGAATATACAATGCCATAATTATTTTCTCCTCTTGGAATGACTTTACAAATTACGTGAGTACTAAACGTTCATTACAATTGCATCGGAAATATCATTTTCTTTCTTTTACATTTTATTTCAGACATAGAAAATATTACTATAGTGCTATATTACACCATTAAATCAAGTAAATAGAACCCGTCTAAAATTTAATGCAAATAAATTATACATTTTGATGATAGAGCGGGTGAAAGAGTGTGACTGAAAAATGAAAAATGGTCAAACTTTTATGTGATAATGATTACATTTCAAACATCTCAGTTGAAGAACACTTGCTACAAACAAGTAATACTAAGTTGCTTCTACATATCATAATATAATTCGTGTCTTGCACAAATATCCTGTGATGTACATAAAAATGACAAAGCTGCATTCTGAATTTATCCATATTTTAAAATAAATTAATTCATCGCAACACAACAGTAACTACAATATTCTATACAACAGAATCGTTTGGTGTATCAGCTTTAGACAGTAATGGCACACTACTGTAATCCTTTAACTTTTCGCTGCCTTTCTTTGTACCATTATCGAAGGAACTTGCTGTTGGTAACTTTGAAATCCAATTATTATTACCTATCTTGTTTGTTTTGTGATTAACAATCGAGTTTTGGCAATCCTTCAGTTTAACCCGTGGCTGACTGTTGTTAACAGTATTGTTGTGTAAAGAGTTGACGTTCAGTGATATTGGATTTGAAACACTTTGTCGGTCTTGGTCATCTCCATTATCAGTGATTCCATTTGTGACTGGTTCAGTTGGGTCTGAATGTTGTCTTTGAATACTAAGGTTTTGCAATAATGGTTGTGCTTCTTTTTCTAACTTGTTGACATCTGTGAATCTTTGTAAGTATACCCCGGATCCTCTTCTACTGGATGATCTGGAACTTTGTTCCATTCTTTGTCTGAATGGGGTAAGATGAGATAATGAACCACTGTCTGCTGACAAAGCCTGTGCTTTTATTAGTGATGGTTTTTCTTTCGGAGCATTAGGATCTACTTTTTCTCCCAATAACCAATATGTGACTAGAATTCCTTTACCCTGTAATATAATAAAGTTATGAATTAAACTGCAATTTAATTTATATAAACTCGTATAAGGTTTCTGATTAAGGAATTTTATGAAATCTTTGAAAACACCATATAATTAATAATATTTGCATGTTTAATAAGTGTCGATGGCACTGATATTTTTCATTTACTCAATGTGTTCAAGGAAGATTGAGTCAAAGAAATGCTATCCACTGAAATATGGTGCCGTGACAACTTGATCGTAGAAACTATACAGTAAACCAATTCAGACACTTAGAGTTTAGAGAGTTGAACCTTTGCTTTAAATGGTCTAGAATCCTGTTGTCTGAAACAAATTTCCATGGTTTGTTGTTGTATTGTTCCATGTAGAAGAGTACTGATTTGAGATAAAATGGTACGGAATATTCACGCGTAAATGCCACTAAGCAACATTAAATAGACTATAGACTTGTTTAAGGAATTAATTAATGAAATCAACGAAAGTACTCATACTTTGAAATAGTAGGCTTAACACTTCCTAGAAGAAATAAATTTAAGACCAATTAAGTTAGCATACTTTAAAATAGTAGGCTTAACATTTCCTAGAAGAAATAAATTTAAGACCAATTAAGGTACCAATATAAACAATAGTTAATTAGTTAGGTCAAGTAATTCGTTAATGTATTTGTTTATTTTTAAAAACTGAGTCTTAAGTAGTAGGTAATATTTTTTTTCACGGGTAACTTATAGACATTAAACAAACAAACGTAAAAGTACCTAGACGTAAGATACCATTCATATAGTTACCCCATGTTCCAATTTTACACTTCATTATTGAGTAATATTACAATTCATTAAAAAAGCTATCGAGTTTATATTGTACGAACCTCTACTGACTTTTATTATCTTTGTTTGACAAAGGGTAAGTACCAAATTTCGAGCAACCATTATTACGGTACTCTCTTGAAAATATGTAAAACGCTGTAAAAATAAAGAGTTTTCTATCTATCTAATTTATAAATCCTACTCATACGTAAACGATCAACGTATAATTTGATTGAAAGTATATTAGTTTAACAAACCGTCATAAACATGTATAAGCTTTTTTTAAGTAAGTGTTGTCTCAAAAAGAAAACAATCTATGTATTGAGCTTGATACTAACTTTATCGTTAGCCTCGTCATGTAACGTATACAAGTATTTACCTTCATAGCGACTTCTCCTCTGCACTCTAAATGAAATGTGCCATATATATCCAGCAGTGCCTTTGTGTCAGGTGACACGTGTATCTTGAGAGCTTCTCCGTTTGATTCCATTCTTGACGCAGTGTTTACTGTATCACCAAAGAGACAGTACCTTGGCATTTTCAGTCCTACTACTCCAGCAACGCAAGGTCCTGTTGATAAAATGCACTTTCAGAAATGCTATTTAAATATAACAAGAAACATAGTAATATTTTTAGTTAATCTTTCCAAATTATTGCCAACTTTTTTTAAAAAAAAATCCCATAAAATTGATTATGTCCTAATTCTCCTAACTTTGCAAATGAAATTGGAATAAAGGATCTTTATATAATTGCAGGAAAAATTAAAATTTTGAAATAATAATGTTGTCTTCAGTCTACAATTCGTATCAAAACCATTTCTAAAAAATAATGTTTCACAAGCCTTCATTGTTTTGATAACGAATATGGCGCCTAGATAGTAATGATTTTAGCATTAGTGGTAGTTCACAAAAGCTGCTACTTTACTTGTAGTTCAACATAAAATGGAATAAAAAAGTTGAGTTAGTATACTAAGTCACCCTGGTACTCTGTACTTGTATGT
Source organism: Hyphantria cunea (assembly GCA_003709505.1). Lineage (NCBI taxonomy): Eukaryota > Metazoa > Arthropoda > Insecta > Lepidoptera > Erebidae > Hyphantria > Hyphantria cunea. Next base: position 844,049 of record PKRV01001405.1, read on the forward strand.
CTGTCTGTACACCTTGGTACTGTAAACAAATTTGGCGTAATTATAAAAAATCAAAAACTTTATTTTCAAGGCCAGCATTATCGTTGTTTACACGTAATTATATTCTGATTTGTAATGCAAATGTTTCGATATAAATCATAAACTTATTGTGGCTTGAAAATTATACCTCTAAACAAGTATTTAATATATTTTAATGAGCATTTCTTATATATACACTATGTATTCTGAATCTCGGAAGCAGCTTCAACGATTTTCATAAAATTTAGTATGCAAGGGGTTATGGGAGCGATAAATCGATCTAGCTACCGAGCAAAGCTCAGTCATCCAGGTACTTCTAATATAATAATTGGAATTAAAATATCCTAAAACTTAGGTTAATACTATATTATCCTATACATTCCCATTCTCTTCTCCCTATCCCCCAAAGGCCGGCAACGCTCTTGTGACTTCTCTGGTGTTGCAGATGTCCATGGGGGTCAATGGGACGGCATTTATATTTTCAATGGGCAAATGTCATGTCCTCCAAGTACTTTGTATTACGTCTCGATATCGAATAGTTGACGATAATAACCATCAGCAATTACTTAAATAAGATAATGTAGATAATTTAGAAAACGCGTGTTTATAGTACTTTAATTGCAAAAAAATGTTATTTTATTGCAAAATATTTGTAAGAATAAAAAGTAAATTAATAATTTTAATTTTAAAAGAAGTACAGGAATCCATAGTCGTAAGAAAAGTAAAACTTTCTTTAAGGACCTTGCCAATCATGTTTTGAACAAAATACATTGAAGGTTTATTACCAGAATGCAACCCAATTCTCAGTTTTAACTGATCATGGGGCCGATGTCTAATGCGGAATCGCCGGACAGCATTCAGTAGGGCCAGTGCCATCCGAGATATTTCACAAGCATGCCGAGTTCCATTGCGTTCTGGTAAACCTGAGACCACCATGTAGGCGTCACCGATGGTTTCAACCTGAGTAAAGGAAGGAGAGAAAAGCTAAATATATTTCTTTTTAAGAATAATTGCAGTGGCTTAGCTCTTGTAGTGATATTTTTCCTGTTCATCTTATTGCATTATATTATACGTTACTTACATGGAAACATTATCTGTATGAACACAACAAAAATCGTTTCTTTTTTTTATTTGAATGCTTAAAGATTTTTAAACTGTATCGTTCCGAATACTTTAACAAAATGCTACTTAAAACTATAAAATCACTACTAACCTTATACACGTCGTAGTTTTCCACAATAGAATCAAAACAGGTGTAGAGATCATTAAGTAAGTCGACTACTTGCATCGGTGTGGAGGAAGCCGAAAGCGCCGTGAAGCCGACAATGTCAGAGAAGTAGATGGTAACTTGCTCGAAGGTCTCCGCGACTACTGACTGGCCGTTGATCAATTGTAAAGTTACCGACCTATACAGAGAAAATATTTGAATTATATCTCAGATAAAGTAGATGACAAGCTTTTAAGAAATAGGGATAATGTTCAATAAATTATGATTAGTATACTTTAATAATGTCGCAAAAATAGAAATCATTAAGAAGTTTATGATTTTAAAATTGACAATGGCCTTAATATTAGCAGAATTAAAAAAAAACCTTTGTTTTGATTTGAACAGATCCATAAAAGCTGTAAGCAAATATGAAGAATTGTAACGCATTAGGTAAATGCTTTTAATTTCAAAAAAGCTTACTTTCAAAATTAACAGAAATAGTAAAGAGGTCAGTGATTTTCAGAAGTATATGTTTCGATAAAGAAGTTTCTGATAAATTAAAACTTAAGCATTGAAATAAAATAACGAAAAGTCATTGAAACTAACAGTTGCATATTTCCTACGCTTTGTTATTTATTCATTTATTCTTGTTTAAAAAGGTTGACGGGCATTAATAACTAAATAGCTATTTAGTTAATACACTTTACATAACTTTTTAGACTTACTTGGGCAATAACTGATATAATAACTCTTCACATTTCTTTTTCTCTTCCAAATAATCTTGTGTTCTTTCGCTAACTAATGATTCTAAGTTATTTGCATACTGCTCCATACGGGATAGTAAATTATCTAATATATTGCTACTTTCTTGAGTTCTGAAAAAAGGCATAGTTTAAAACTTCCCTTCACATAATAATAATTAAATATTTTATTTAGGTAGATTCAGTTACACAATCTGGTTCCTCATCTTTCTTAATTTAATTGATATTGGCGGAGCATTTTAAAATTCAAAGGGTTTTGGCTTGTTTTGTTTATGGCTCACTATACATTTAGCTGATACAAAAGAAGAAGGTTCAAGTGGCAGACAAGACAAAAGAATAGAGTAGCTCAAAAAAGATCTGACGCGTGTGTATACTCGTATTTCTGTACTGTGGAATATGTGTTAGGGTAGACACGTCTAATTTATGTATTAGTTTAAAAAGTAAGATAAAGGAAAACATTAAGAAACTAAAAATCATTAACTCTACTACACCCACAAGATGAAGACATACATATGTACATAAATATTACTTATTGAGGCGTCGGATTGCTCCCTTTAGATATGCGAAGTCTGGTCTTTCCGTAGAATCTTCAGCCCAACACCTACGCATCAGATCAGTCGCATCGTCAACTTCACAAGACCGGTGGTGGGAAGTGTTTGGTCTGAGACCACTTGCTATGACTGTCTCGATAATTTCTATGAACAATGAAATAAGTTACACAAGTAATTGGATATAATAAAGAAAGGGCTCAAATAGTCACTCACATATACATTCATGTTCATATTTGATTAAAATTGTAATAAAAGTGGGATAAGAATGCATTGTAAAAAAAATACGATAAAACGTAAAACGGCGTGGCTTTAATCAATAAACTGAGTTCTGATATTATTCCTAAGTGCTTTTAGGATTTCAAATGATCCATCGTGTGTGGATTGACAAATTCATTACAGTACCATGACTTGGATTAGAAACAAAGCCAGATAAAAAACTTACTGCTTTTTTTATTACAATGTTCAAATCACGTTTCATTTCAGGCCTCTTTAACAATTACAAGTTTTTAAGAAGGAGATCCCATGTCACGAAAGTCGATAAATAATATATTCATATTGTATTTTATATTGTACAGAATACCATTGTCAAGTCATTTGTACGTTACGTACCAAGCGAATAACAAATCTATATCTTTATTAATACAGACAACATTTAATTGAGAGTGACAATATGTGTGACAAAAGTCGCTTGAATAATAGTTATTCCTTTTATTAACTTTAACTAATATTATTGTATTAATGAATAGTATACAGATTGAAGAGAATTTTCTTGCGTTTGAGATATTCGAGAACGTTATATGCCTTAAATTCAAGTGAAATATGTTACTTAAATTTTCTTTACGCAAAAGTTATCACTTTTGCGTAAAGAAATCATTATTATATATTATCACACAAAACCCGGTGGCGAAAACTTCGAGATAAATTATCTTAGAAACATTTGTTACGAAGACTCGAGTGTAAGCCTTCAGCGTTGGTACGAATTCACAATACATATTGGGGTTTTATTCATGAAACAAGTTACTATTTCTTAAAACAGCTTCTTCATTCATAAATAGGAGAAAAAATATAATACTTTTTTAACAATCTTGAAAAAAAGAGGAAGTATTCAATTCAACTGTATTCTTAGTTATTAAACTGTTCCCGTAAAAATCATCTATAATACATTACTCATAGTATTTCCAGAATCAGTTCGATAGTCGTAAATATTACCCACCTTAAACATTTTTTTTATTCCTTATAATATACAATATAAGTAAAGATTTCTAGAAATGAAATTGTCCTCGTTGAAAGTTATTTTAACGTCCATAAACTTTTTGTTACCGATTTATTTCTTTACTTTCAATGCAAACTACTTTCAATTAATGACTGTTTCAATCTATATAAACTTCAATAACAGCTTAAATGTTGATAGTGTAGAACGTTGCATGTAAATTAAAATACCTTCATGGTTCAGAGAATATTAATAGTCGCTCGCAGGTACGATTTCATGTTTGCGAAGTTTGTTTGAGAGCCAGCGAATCGTTCGCCAGTAAACTTAATATGATTATGAATGTTCTTTTAAATAATATTTTATTCGTAAATAAATACCAACTTCGAATCCAAGGTTGCGCAAAGATAATCCTTTCAAAAAAAACCTCCACACTCGATTATAGGTTTCATAAATTTTACTTTTTACACACCTTTGGGAGACAATTCAATGCCAGGGCCTAACCAAAAAGCGCCTTGTCTGTTGACGATCTCGTGCATAATTATTCCAAAAGAATATACATCTCCCTTCTGAGTACCTTCTGGTGGTGGTTCTGACATTCTGAGTAATTCTGGTGCTGTCCATAGAAGACCTTCAAGAGAGAAGTTTTTTAAACAAAAATAAAAGCTAAAGTTTAATATTATACTATGTTTAAAATAATGTTTAAATATCCTTTAACTTCCCAGCGAAATGTGACGAGCTTCTTCCTCTTAATATACCAGTATATTTTACCTTATGGTTATTTCTTGACTTGGACGTGATATAATAAGTCGTCTGTACTCTTGCTGTATTTTTTACAACGGAACAAAGTCATTCCACAGTGAAACGCAAGACTCGCTGCCTAACAAAGGCTTAACTGTAATCTTCGTTTATTTAACTAGTACACTCGTAGTGAAAACAGTTGGTAGCACTTATCGACTACTTCCTTGCGTCAATTACAGAGCCAAGTTATCATTTAATATTATAAACAAAATTGGTCTTGGCGCATACATATTCCGCTTTCCTAATTAAGGAATATATTCCTCATTTTTTAATATCTAACACTAAATTAATCTTTCTCCTTATTCAAACTCGTGAGAAAAATGTAGTATTATGGTAGTTTAATTGATATGTGACATGTAATTGAGAACTTTGAAACTTAATCACGAAGAGAATTAAAACTTCCTAAGGTCAGCTTTTTTCAGAGAGCTAAATATAATTTAGAACAAAGTCAAATAATCTGCCTTGTAACATAATTGGATTGCTTTATCTGAGGAGGCTTAGCAAATGTTTGAGTTTGTTTTTATAGATCCGTTAGGACATGGAGAATCAAGTGAGGATCATCAAAATAAACTGTGTGGTTTTGCTTATACTTCTGTTATTATTTATTTGTTTCGACATTATATAATTTTAGTGGCATATATTCTCACGAAAATTTTGAATTATGAAGCAATGACATTAATGCAAATGTAAAATCAAACTTACGCAAGTGAAATACATAAAAACATTTTTTTTTTGCGTATTTTGTGAATTTTAGTTAGCATAAGTTTTATTTCAAAGTAATCAAACAGAAAAAAATAAACCTAAGGAATACTTACGTGTCCAATAGCTATGAGCTCTAGAATCCTTTTCAGGAGTCCTTAACACATGCAAGCCAAAGTCTGTAATCTTGAGTACAAATCGAGAATCGACCACGCAGTTACTTGACTTTAAGGCTCCGTGTGATCTGATGTCCGAACCGTGTAAGTAGTGCATCCCCTATGACATAATATTGATTTACTATTGGTATTATTTTTTAAATATATATCCAAATGCATGAAAGAACATAATAGTATACATTACATTCATATGCGAATACGCGCACACGTACATAATACACGCATGTACGTACTATTTTTCGTATATTTATTTATTTTACAATTTCATGCACTTGCAAAAATCGGCGGACTTAATGCCTAGGGAATTCCTTACCAGCTAACCTTTGGGGGTTTAGAGATCTATCAAGATATGTATGTACAACGAAGTTAAAGTACATAATATATAATAGAATTGTAGAAACCTACCTATCATACATGTCTTCATAAAAGTCTAACAAATTCAAAACCCAAAGTTACTTTATTATCTTTTTATAGAATAAAATATCTAAATTATCACTGTAGATGTCATCTAAATTTTAATTGAAGGGTAATTTAATCTGGTCCTCTCAATATTTGATTACGGCTGCTGAAACCCTACCTTTCCTTTTTTCATTGAATTAGAAACTTAGTTATATCTTTTTTTTATAAACCTGATAATGGCGTTTTGTAGTTAATATTTAATAGTTCACTATTGTATTCAAATGACAAGTCGTCTTGTCAATCCCCAACGTGAACTCGAACAGCATAGGGACATATGGCCTTACATATTCCAAGATTCCGACTTATTGCTTAAAACTTCTAATTTTGTGGAAAGCTCGCTAGCATTAATTTACCTGGGTTCTATTAAAATAAGGATTATTTCTATAAAGCAACTATCAAATTATAGAAAGTTGTAGTATTTAGAGGGATTGTGATGCATTCATGTTAAAGAATATCACTGAAACATTTAACGTAGTCGTATTCAAAAATGTTGACAAATATCATAAATGATAAGTAACTCTGATTAGGTAAAAACAAGTAAAATAAATAATTAATAAAGTTATTTATACATCATCATCGTCAAAGCTTAAGATGATTTACATAAACGTGATATGAATGAATAAAAAATATCTGTAGAAATGACTTACCTTAACAATATCATGCATCAAACTAACTTTAAACATCCAGTCTAATTTGATAGACTCATTTTCCAAGATGTCTTGGAGGGAACCTTTGGGGCAATACTCGGTTAAAAAACAGCAGTGGGGAGGATCAACACAAGCTCCGTAGAATCTTGCTAAATGATCATGTTCAAGATCCTTCATCTTCTTCAGTTCCAGGAGAAGCGGCCTCGAAAGATCTATACGCTGTTTGTCAACTTTTTTTATAGCAACTCTGCAACCCTTATAGAAACCGCAAGGAGCGTAAACTTGTCTGTCTCCAGCCAGCGATGTTGCTTCATCGGAATAGTTTGTCTACAAAGAAACGTAAAATAGATACATTCTGAGAAAAAATATTATTTTATTTTCTTTTATTATTTTATATTCTTTAGGATGCTGTCAATTTCAAAAAATAAATTATGTCCAATTCCAATAAGCTGATTTAAGCCCTACAAAAAATAATCTGACCGAAATAATAATTTACATTATATTCAAGTACCTACCAGCAACCCAAAAACAGTACAATCGATGAAGAACGATAACCTACAATCTACTTGGATTAAATCAAAGCATCATTAAATAAGTCTTTAATATCTCTTTTAAGATGATCAAATATTAATATTCAAACTTTCAACAGATCTATATACACTTGAAGGTTTGAAAACTTTTCATAAAAAGAGTTGCTTAATATTTAAGCCACGAGTAAATTGATCTGTATCGAAGAACTTTGACAAATAATTTAAATTTTAACTCATAATGTTTAAAAAAATAACGTTCGAATCGTTTTGTTTATCGTATGAGAACTTTTCTTTATTTGAAATATTATTAATTACGTTGCTAACGAATAATTTTCATCTAAAATCTAACAACATTTTTTCTCGTATAATACTAAGTAATCAAGAAACGTCAAACTGTGCATTAGGAAACATGGCAGTTTGGGTGGAATCTGTGGACGGTGTACATAAAAAAATGAATAAAAAAAACATCGGTGGGTATTGGGCAAGACGAACGGCTATAAAAAGGATTAGAAAGATTGAGAAGGGATTGAGTCGAGTCGTGCAGCTTCCGCAGCGATCACCACCTTTCGTTGTAAACCTAATTACAAGTTATCAAGTGCATCGCGTTATATTGTGTAAAAGTGATTGTGTTTCTTTATAAATCAGCTGTGGTCTATATGTATGTGCATTTGTTTTTGGAACGAGACGATGGATGGCGATTCTGACTACCCGCATAATAAAATTATGGATCGACCACCGCTAGGTCGTGAGTACTCTCCGACATATGGTAGAAAAAAAAACTATATCAGAGAGTTATAAGATATAATGCATAAGTGTTTAAACACTATCTAGAAAATAAAAAAAATTAGGTGAGCGTTAAAATATGTTTTTGTTTAGACTAATGTCTAACTTTAGGAGTAATCTCTAAATAAGAGAAGATATTGTCTTACCTATTGATTTTTAGTCTATGAATTGCCTTTAAGATTGGAATTAACAATACCAATGTTCTATCCTGAGAAGCTTTCATACACTTTTTTGTTAAAGTTGAATTTTTCTGTAGATACTTAACTGCCTCTCTGAGATCAATGTCAAGAACCTTGTCCAATACTTTGGGTTTTTGGATACTAAACTCCCGAGTAGTTGTCCTTCATTAGAAGTCTCCACAAATCCTATATTCCCATCCAAATAATAATTTAGAATTCTAAAGGAAGATTTATAACGGGATCCAGGTAGAGTTAGTCCAAGTGTTGGGTTAAATTTGAAAAAGCCAAGACTCTTTTATCTATTTTATTAATATTATTATCTTGCCATATCCAACTTTTAATATTATCATTTATTTAAATATTAAAATATATTTATAGTACAAGCTTTTACCCGCGACTTCACATGCGCAGAAGTAGACATTTTCATCCCCTTAGGGGTGGCATTTTCAAAATTCCTTAATGAACCAACATGCAAAATTTCAGGATTCTAGGTTCAGCGCTCTGGGCTGTGCGTTGATCTCTAGGTATCTTAGTCAGTCACCTTTCTCTTTTATGTATATATAGATGAGCTTTTGCCCGCGGTATCGTTCGCGTAGACGTTGAGATATTTTGATCTATTTTACCCCCTTAGGGGTAGAATTACCAAAATTCCTTTCTTAGTGCTATCTTAAGTTATATAAAGAACCTACATGCAAAATTTAAGGATTCTGCGTTCAATGGTTGATCTCCGGGTATCTTAGACACTCAATCACCTTCCTCTTTTAAATAGATCAATATTATTATTGTTACTTGAGATCCATAAATTAAATATTTTTCCCTTCTCTCATTTTTCTATCGTACATATCATCTGCCTTGTTCCTTTCTAAACCAACTCAGGGTTAACTTGTAGATAAGGCTATGTGCCATTAAGTCCATCCGTGCAATTGTAACGCAGGAGCTATAAATATCCGGTCCGGTCTGGTTCAAGTGCGACATAGCCACCAGTCGATAGTACCCTAGGAGACTAGGGACTTCCACACAAAAAAAATGATGAGAGCGGGCGTTTTGGTTTTGTACATGAAACTTATATATATACAACTAGTGGTCAAAATTCTACTATGATTCACTTCTATTTATTTATTTTACTACACTCCTTCCACATACACTTTTATTTCATCAAATTTTACACTCGCATAATACTGCGTAAAAATAGTTACAAAGATTTTGCTTCACGTATCAATATATAGATACTACTAGCTTAGCTATTATACTTACTTTGAGAATTTGAAACGTCGCAGTGCCATGAGAAATAATACTAAGGAGGCAAGGAAAATATAAAAAAATATTTTTTTTTAGTTTTTAAATGGAGGTATATGTCTCGTAAAAGTTTAAACTCAAAAGTGCAATATGTTTTCGAATTTTTACTGTTAATACAAATTTACTTATCTTTATTTTTTGTATTTAAATTATTGGCAATTTGAATACAATAGTTGTTCTGCTTCGTGGAGGATCAGACAAATTACTAATGCAAGTTAGTTAGTAGTAATATATAAAGACCACATAAGTTATAAGAGATAAAATCTTATCCTGTTCCTTCGGCTATAATATGCTAACTCATGACCACAGCTGATATAAAGTTAGTTATGGTCCTTAAATAATAAAAGAAATGTAACGGAAGTTATAGTTATAACCGGAACTGGGACGGTCAAAGCAAATTGTCGGATCTCTCGTTTTGATTAGGACCCAAAAGAATTGATGGCCCTTTAAATTATCTTTTATTGGAATCAAAAAGTAAAAAGCTTTTTGTCTCATTTTTTAGGCAGGGTTTAAGCTTCATATTCTCATTACATGTATTGTTTTCTTTGTCACCATCACAATCTACTATACAAATATGAGTTGTTACAGAACGATGTGTTTCATTCGGTGTTTATTTTTTATCATTATCAAGCCTATGGCAGTCCACTGCTAGATATAAGTCTTTCCAATTGCAAGCTACTTGGTTTAATGTTTTTAGGGTAAATGAGCAGACAGATCTTCTGATGGAAGGTTTACTACCTTCCATGGACTTTGTATGATCTGCAAATATTGGTTTCGGAGTTTGGGTGTTTTCTATGTATAATATGTATGTATTTACAAAAAAAAAGTATATATGTATTAATATCAGTTGTCTAGTACCCATAGTACAAGCTCTGCATAGTTTGGGACTAGATGGCGTTGTGTGTTAAAATGTCCGAAAATATTTATTTATTTATTTTATGTAACTACATGTAAAAAATGCCGCCTTTTTAGTGACCCATGATTAGGAATCTCCTATTGAATTGCTTAATACCTGTTTTTTGCTCTTTGTAAAGGCTTAGGTATCGCTCAGATTAAGCTGGCCCATATTATGTTTTGAAGCATGTTCCTCCCAGACTCAACATGTTCTAATTTCTTTTTGCAATTTTTTTTTTCAGATTCATTATGCTTAGGACTGTAAGGTTCAGCAGCTTTGGACCTTATTAAAATATTTGGTTGGAACCCCATGTTGCAGGCTTCCGCAGTGTCGAATTTAAAACTTCGAATTATGAATAAATGAAGATAATGGATATTGCACATTCACTTAAGCTCTAGGCAGCCAGCAGCCGAGGCCAGACGAATCCTTCTATCGGCCCCCATATAGAAGTTGTGCCGGCCGAGTTGAATTTTTTGGCAAAGGTAGATGTATTCGTGCACAATCTTGATTGTAGCGCCATTTAGGCTGTGAGTCTCGAAAGACATACCTATTATGCATGAATTTCGTTTTATTGATATTCATCCCCAGTCCTTCTCGTATTGAAGAGTCATCGAGACTGCTGAGTATTTCTTCCAGATCATTCGGAGACTCCGCCAGAATGATTATGTAGTCCGCAAATCGCAAGTGTGAGAGATACTGGCCATGTATATGGATTACCCGTCTGTTAAAACGACATCCGATGCATTGGTGAAAAGTTACGCAGATAATACGTTTACCTGTCTTATCCCTCGATGCAATTGGATTGGTCTAAATATTTATTCCTAAATATACTGACAACGAAACATTCCTCTAATTGAGTACCATTGTTTGCTTGATATTTTAATCAAAGTGATTTAGAATTTTAATATGATATTAAGAATATTAATATGGATGACAAGCAGCCTTGCTGAGTAACTATTTCTTAATTTTTGTTACTAATTTTGAAAACAAAGTCTGTACATCCCTTATTTTCAAGATGGATATTTTTTTAATGTATTAATCTCACCCCAGTACTATAACGTCTTGCAAGAGAATGTAGACTTCCCCGAAGCCGTCCCCCTGGTTGCAGGACATCAGTCCAACTGACGCGCCATGTCATCATGGCTATCTCGGCTTCCAGCTTATAGTGACTGTTGAAAATACATTTTATTATTATATTGAAACCAAATTGATAAAAATAATACTTTGATTAGGATATAATAAAAAAATATCATACCGATATATGAATACAGATAGAATAGCAAGCACGACGACCACGGAGCTCAGGATTATACTCAATATGGCATAGACAGGTAATGCTGAAACAAATGTATGTTTGTAAAGATCTCCGTGACACAGGAGTGTATATTCCTAATGCGGGAGTTGTCTTTTTATAAAAAAAGAAATACTACATTCAGATTAGCCGAATCTATTTTATAAACTGAAATTCGTTGATAATAGTAATAATAATAACTTTATTTATTTTTTCATCACAGCCGTATACAGTACAGTGTAGATGCTTATCTTAAATACATTTGAAATAAACATTTGTGAGAGACTAGTGCCCGAAATAGGTGTAAATACCTGTGTTACGAGTCACTAGGCCCCCAATGAAATTATAAAACAGCCTCATTGTTATTCGATCAAGTGCAGCGTGAAGATGAGATGAGATATATGTGTGTATATATATATATTTAAGTCATGTGTGTGTGTGTGTGTTATAAACCTATGTCAGGTAGTTTAGCGCATCGGAACCAATAAACTCTCAGCTTCATATTAGTTAAGACTTTTGAGCCATTTACATAAAGTCAATCTACAGATTGATAAGTTTCATGTTAAGTTTTCTACCTTCAAGTATTTTCAGTACTTACAACAAAACCCGAGATATAAAGTTCAAATTAAAATTCTTCACACGTAAGGGTTCTCGAAGTTTTAGTATAAAAGACATATGATATTTTATTAGGGTTTTGGCGATTCTCAAATAAAAGATTATTGCCAGAATGATATACGATATTCATATATCCTAGTAATTTTCTTTGTTTCCATAGTCATGACTTTGTAGTATCGTCAAATCTGTCCGGCCGTCTGCAACTTAGCTTAGAGGTTTTTAGTAAAAGGGATATGAAATTTAGGATTGGTATATAGTATTTATGACACGAAGAAAATATTTTTTCTAATTACGTACATGCATATTACATTATATTAGAATATGTCCTCAACATGTGAAAAATGGACTTTTTTCTAGACTCGTATCATGATGACTCTTACTTAACTCTGTACTTATTAAAAATTTTCAAAAATGTTTACTTAAACATGTAATAAAGACGTAGAGCTATTAAAATTGATGTAGTTTTCTAGACTCGAGTTGTATTCTTATTTCATCAATCAATCAACAACCCATAATGTTCCACTGCTAGGCTCGGGTCTCCTCTCAGGAGAGGGCTAAGGCCACATCCGCTCGCTGGCCAAGTGCGGGTTGGGGTCTGGCAAGACTACATAGTGGCTACGTAAATCTTGCCGTTGGATGTTTTTAAGCCGCCCAAAGGCCTCCAACCAAGCTTCACGACTTATCCTATGATAACAACTGGGACCGACTGCTTAACGTGACCTCTGAATCACGGAATTGCTCATGGTAACATGCCACCAGCGGTCACCCATCTAGGTACTGACCGCGCCATCGTTGCTTACCCTCGGTTATTGTTTCTAATCACCGAGTGGAACTAGGCTATGAGCGCCTCTTATTTAAGTACAGGGCATTTCACTATTTTGAGCAAGACAGTAAGGTATCGTATACTACTGTAACTAACACAGATTTTTATTATTAGCTTTATGTGTGCGTAAAGGCTGAACATAAATAACATTCTGTTTTGCAGCAGACACATTAAATTGTCGCGTCCAGTCCAGCTCCCAATTGGGTTTATTTCACCGTGAAATAAAGTTTCATTGAATTTTTTATTTATTATATATATATTATATATATATTTATTATTAAGATAATTTGATTTGCAGTTAAGCGGTAGAATTGAACGTTTTTATAGAAATATTTTTACTAAACCGTTACTTTGGAAGACTTGTTTTGATATTTATTCTCATTTACGGTATTTGAAATTGATGAAAGTAAATCATGACAATCATGTTTAAAGTGTTTATTAAACTAATTTGTATATATATTGCCCTTAGACTGCCTCGGTGGCGCAGTGGTAGCGTATGCGACTGCTGTACTCGGTCTCGGGTTCGATTCCTGAGTCGGACCCAATATTTGTATGATCTGCAAATATTGGTCTCGGAGTTTGGGTGTATTCTATGTATAATATGTATGTATTTATGAATAAAAAAGTATATGTGTATTAATATCAGTTGTTTAGTACCCATAGTACAAGCTCTGGTTAGTTTGGGACTAGATGGCGTTGTGTGTTATAATGTCCGAAATATTTATTTATTTATTTTATACTGATCAAGTGTTTGCTATTAATAGGGTACTTTACTGTATCATAAATAAATACCTATGTTTTTTTCCTTAAAATGAATATTATAAGACATCTCGGAAAATATAATAATAACAACTTTTCATTTCATTACAAATTTTAATCAAATAAACATTATCATATATTAATCTATGAGTAGTCTAAAACAGTGACGTCATATGTTTGTATTTAGTACACTTCATACAGAGCTATCATTTTCACACTTGATAAAAGTTACTAATTTTGCTAAGTTGTCAACTACCCTATAATTTTACTGACTGCCTATAGTTTTGTTTATCTTGTTTTTTATTTTTATTTTTGTGTACACAGTATCACTCTTACGACTAAGACGAATCTATTGACTCCGTTAACATTATAATCGACGCAATCAAAAAAATCGAATTTAACAGCTATGAAAATACTTTGTCTAGTGAGGGGAAAAAATCGGTTGCTATACATAATGCTAGTTAGTTTGTTATCGATAATTTTATTACACGCACGAGTTTTTTGAATATTTAACAATTATTACATAAATTCCAATAAATTTTAATTTGGGCGAGATTCAAAGCTAAACCAAGATATAAACTAAAACCCGAAATACTGATTTTCGCCAGAAGGTTTATGTATATTAAATAATAATACATTGTATGTTAAACATCAGTGGCGTACCTAGAAGCAAGATTAGGGGTAAGCCACTGATATCATGTACCCGTGTGAAGCCTGAGCGGTGTGGGTCGCTAGTCAAGAATTAAATTAGAATAAATAGGTGTGGAAATAAATTCAGATAAATAAATGAATTCATAAAATTTTAAATATTTTTATTCAGTTTTATAAAACATATCGTCACTTGAACTGTTTTCGTTGGTTACTCTTATAATAAATTCATTTTCATTTATACTATCAAAATGTATGAGTATCTTCTGAAATCTTCCATTATAATTTTCTTTGTTTTTTCTACTACGTTACTCCAATCGTCTTTTGTGAATTATGCACATGCTTCTTTAAGCAGACTAACCATTTTTTATGGTGAATGGACGTTTTGTGTTTTGACGTACAGCATGACTTGTAAAAGAGGTAAAGTTATAATGACTACATTATTTATTTCGTTAAAACATCAAATGGCGGCTCCATGGGTTTTAAAAATTATGTCATTAAATTAACTATGACAATACGACAGGCACTCATCCGCAAAAGTAGATGGAAAATATCAACGTATAATATTATGTCCCTAATTTTTTTTTCCTGTTTAAATATCTTGTTGCTTGTTTTTATTTTTTTAATTAAATATTCAAACACACATTTTATACATACCTTTAACTTGAGCCCAAATCATCTCTTTAGCATTGTATTAGCAGTAGTATGGCTTTTATAATTTTGTAGCCATGTTCCTGTGCCAACTCATCGATGGTGTATCTTGGCGTCACAGATTTATTTAGTTTTGCTAATTGTAACAGTTCCGCTTTCAGTAAACTCATGTCAGCTTACACACTATGGCTTTGGAGCCATACCGCTAGATCCGCCTTTTATTAGCTTGTGTGGGAGGTTTCTCTCTTTGGATTAAGTGATAGAAAGCATTGTCCATAATTATTGTACACTCTTCTGGAAGATATTGCATAAAAGTTATAAACCCCACCTTAAATTTTACGGCATTTATTTCTTCGTGGTACTTTTTTGTAACTTTTCGATTCAAATACTAACAAGCAAATTTTAATAATACTTTCCCCGGCAGATCTAGCATGACAAATAATGAGACGTCCACCCTTTTCTATTGGAATTTTTAGCTGCATAATGGCGTATTATCCGTTTGATACTGTGGTACAGTATGATTGGCATTTAACCATGTCTCGTCTATAAATATAATTTTGTCCCAGTTGCTTATTTTATTCATTAAAAATGACACTGTGTATATTACACAACCACTATGTCGTATCCTTTCATCAAAATTTTCCGTTTGTCGATTTTTTTGTATCTTAATCTAATATTCTTTAAAATTGTTCTTAAAGATGTTGCACTGCCATCGTATAAGTTTATATATTTACGGGACACCAGTAATGTACTTACGGTGGGGTACTCTTGTCTTGTGTAGTAGTCATAAACATGGTTTCTTATAACATCGGCATCAAAATAATCGCTCCAAAAGTAATAACCGAGTATAAAAATACAAGAATTACACAAGAACTTCAAAGATAGCGTGAAAATACGCGAAGTATTAACGAATCAATCATGTTTCAGAAAGAAAATTGAGGATAAATTATTTTTTCAATATCATGGGGTGGATTATAAACTTTTTAACCAAATCATTTTGTTTATCTCAAAATATTCATATTAAATATCAAAATAAAGCTAAAAATATATGTGACCAGACTTTTATATTTTTTATAAAGGATTTTCGATTATGCATTTCATTCGATTTCTACCGTGGGAGAGCCACGCTTCAGCATGAATGGGCCGGCTCGACCGGAGTGATACCACGGACTCACAGAAAACCGGTGTGAAACAGCGCTTACGCTGTGTTTCATCGAGTGAGTGAGAATACCGGAGGCCCATACCCCAATCCAACGCCCCCTATCGCCCTAACCATCCCCCTTTCCCCCAGGCCGCCATAGTGTGGCTCACCATGCTGCATTGTTCTTTTTCGCATTGAGGATGGTGACCACCACTCTTGGATTCTGCTCATGCTTTCCATCAGGCAGGGCAGAGTCATTTTGGCAGCTTTAATATAAATAAAAAATCGGTCTAAAATGGGTTTTTAACGGTCACAATCGCAACCAACCCAATGACACGTCATTGTAGTAACGTCATGTCGGAATATTGATCAACGATTAATTCGTGTTATTAAGTGCATTTTTCAATGTGCATTTTAAGTGCAAGTTAAACTTGATGCTTACTAAAGATACGCGTTGTGATAATGTCTGGGTAGCTTGGTAATTAAATAGGGTTATGAATTTGATTTTTCAACTTGTTACATAGACGTTCATAAAAGTTTATCGCGGCATGTCAAATGAAAAATGTCAAATACTGACTTCGTAGATTGATAAAACTTTAATATATTACAAGCTGTTTAGGCTCTAGGACGTGCCAAAGAAATATACACACATACGCTCAAAAAACATCACCCTCCTTCTTTCTAAGTCGGCTGATGAAAAAGACTACTGTGTGCTATTTACTTAAACCGATGATGGTCTTTATTTACATAAACTGATAATCTTTAATGAAACCCGATGTTGGCTGAATTTGTTGAAAATAGTACGAAGACACTATTTTAAGGCAATTAAATTTATTTTAAGCTTCCATGCGTTTAGCATGGAAGCATGCTGAACGCATAGGAGGAGGAGAAATTCATATTTTAAAAATACAACTACAAAGAAAATAAGTTTATGACTAAAAATTACTTGGTTTTCGAATTTTTAGTTAAAGACATTACTACCTTATCTATTTCTAACATAAAATAATTTATAAATTTTCAATATTAACGAATTATAGTCCTGGTAATGCTAGTATTTTGAAAGTATTCATAATTAAAGCAAATAAAATCTTTTTGAAAAACATTTAAAAGCTCAACATCCCTGTAATCAAAAAACGAAACACTTCATATATATATAGCATTTCATTAAACGATTTCAAAATTCAAAGTAATTTATTTTGTAATTCGAAACAATTCGCGATCGAATTTGTATGTTTATTTACATTGTAATTGAAAATTGCTACGCTTATTTTATGCTTCAGTAAAAGTGAAAGCTAGCTAATCTCAGGTTTTAATTGCCTGTACAATACTCTTTAAAGTGGTAGAAAACTTCTTAATGTAAAGTGGCACTCTATAGCTAAATAACACTTGTGTAAAGTGCGCGTAAACATAAAAACAGTGGATAACTTTGCCGTAAATACTACCTCCATGTTGTTGTGTTTTAGCCAACAAATTTATTCTAAAATAATATAGTCATGTCTCTTGGTAATATTAGGTCCTAAAAATAGGTATTGATCTGAAATGTATCTTCTTTAGTTAAGAACTCCAAATTTAGTTTATTCTCTCATAACTTTTCTTATCGCAAAATGGAAAACTTGAATTACGTACTTGAGTACAAGTTTTACCGTTGCCCCAGTGCTGCAGAAACAGCTCGAAAGATTAACGATGTGTATGGCACTGGTCTCGCGAAAGAAAAATGGTAAGTTTCTGGTTCCAACGTTTTCATTCTGGAAATTTTAACTTTTACAACAAGCCCAAGACCAAAATAGATAATAAAAAAGTATTAATGAAGCGGATCCAAAGCAAAGCACTTCACAGTTGCAGGCTTTGCGGTGGGTGATAATTTAATTTGCTTAAAACAAATAGGGAAAATAAAAGAGCTGTTTAGTGGCTACCTCATGACTTGCGTGAAGTGAATCAGCAAACTCGCTTCGACTGCTGCGATAAATTCCTCAATCGACACAATAATACTTACCTCCGAATCTCCGCGGAGTATAGACGTGCACTAGTTATATCTCACATTTGTTGTTTTCATTCATATATGGGAAACTTAATAAAGTTTTATCAAATTGATTGCCACATAATATCATAATTCAAACCAG
Organism: Hyphantria cunea; assembly: GCA_003709505.1. Lineage (NCBI taxonomy): Eukaryota > Metazoa > Arthropoda > Insecta > Lepidoptera > Erebidae > Hyphantria > Hyphantria cunea. The sequence continues at coordinate 862,306 of PKRV01001405.1, forward strand.
GAGCACATAATAACTGCAAGTCATAATTCACCTGACACCACAGTGACTGTGGTTGGAAGCATCCAAAGCAACTACCCACATTACCAGGTAGGATTCATATTGTTGTTAAGTGTGTTTAAGGCAATTAAGTGACGAATCACCAAGCAATTTATTACCCTGTGCTCGTAAAAATAAGGACAAAGGATTCGAATACTTTAACCAAACAGCGCATGGGTCAACTTAGAGTGGCCGCTACGAAACTTGTATGAAATCGTCGATCGATGACCAGATTGCTGACCCCTGCATATTGTATAAAATAATTATTGGAGTTACTGATATACTGGTGCTAATAAAACCTAAATATTTTACCAAACGTCAATATGCCGCTACGTCACTCGCCGCAACAACAGTCTGCTACTGTAATCCAACGTTCACACCGAAAATAGATGATTCCGACACTCCCCCGGAACGAAGTGGTAGTAGTAATGTGGGTGCGAAGAGAAGACGTGAACAGGATGATGAAATTTAGGATTTAAAAACTAAAATGTGAGAACTTTTCTCTAAATTATCAACTTCGGTGGAACAGCAATTACAAGTTATTAAGCAGCAAAATATTGATTTGTAGGAGAGTCTCCAATTTATGTCGGATAAATACGACGATATTCTTATAAAAGTTCAACAGATTGAGGAGGAGAGGGTAGAATTCAAACACAAAATAGAATTCCTTGAAAATAAAATCGAGAATTTTGAGCGCAAGTTTAAGTCGACGGGACTAGTGATACGTAATTTACCAAGAACATCTGATAATATTAAGATACCTGAATCTAAGCAGGACATGTGTATCTTCGTCAAATCTTTGGCGAAGGCTGTTGGAGAAACACTGTTAGACGACCAGATTAGGGACACATACAGAATTAACTCGAGCTAAAAACAAAATAAACCACTTATAGTGGAACTTAATAGCATTTTGGTGAAGGATAAAATTTAGACAGCAATAAAATCTTTCAATAATGACAAGCCGAAGGGAGAAAAACTAAATACAACCCATCTCAATGTCACGGGACTACCTAGACCAGTGTAAGTCGCGGAAACTTTGACCTCCAAAACACAAAAGCTGTTTCACTCGGCTCGATAACTGTCCAAAGTGACTGGGTATGCCTTTTGCTGGACTTCTAAAGGAGTCGCATGTATGCGTAAAGCGCCGGGTCTGCCTCAATTACGCATAAATTCCGAAGCAGACTTACAGAAAATCAAAAACGTTATTTGACTAGTATTAATACTCTGTATGAATCTTTGCATGTTTTGTGGTCTACTTTTACATGTATTTCCATTGTTTCATAATAATTATGTTCCACGTTTTAACTTTTTTTGTAATATGTTTTATATAAGGTTTGAATTAATTATAAAGATGCCTTACGAATCATACACTAAATACGAATATACCAGTCACGTCAGATTTAAGGAGGTAGCTGGTACCTACATCTCAGGTTCTACATTTATAGGTGCCAGGCTCATTTTAAAAATTGTAGCTCTAAATAGTGGCCACTTTGTATAACTTGTATTATTCTGTGCAATTTCATTGACTACATAAATAAATAAATAATGAAAGGATTTTATACTGGCTCATTACCTATAATGAAAATGGGATCCAATACGATAATCGAAAGCGCGCATCACAATTACAGCACTCTGGATAACCAGGCAATTCCTACCCCAAGCAAAAATTTATTCAAATAAGTTACGAGTGTTTGGTGGACCAGAACCAGTGTCGTTCACAGTTTTCTAAAATTTACTCAAATGATTACGGCATATCTATTGTCAGCAACTGCAAACTAGTTCTATGATGATGAGATGATGGAAAAAACTAGCTGCTAAAACGAGGCTGGTCAATTGCTCTAGGCCACTTCTACTTCAGAACTACGCTAGACCACACACTGCACAACAGGCGGCCGCTTAACTAGAGGATCTGCAATTGGAATGTCTGCGACATCTACTGTACTTCCCGGACCTCGCTCCAACAGATTACCATTTTTTCCCAAATTAAGATAATTTATTACAAGGAAAAAATATCTCTAATGTGGCAGTCCGAACCGCCTTCAGAGAGTTTATTGATTTTTGCCTCCAAGATGTTTTAAGTAAAGAGATAAATGAACTACTTATGAGTTGGCAATAGTATAGATATAACAATGGTACGTATTCAATTAACTTATTTAACAAAAAATCAACGACATTAGATCCCTTCCATACAAAGCGCCAATTTCATATATAAGCACCTGATATTATTATTACTAACTAGTTTGTTTTAATTATGTTCATGGCCTTTTTTTTCTAATGAGGAATAAAGCGTGATACAATAAAGTCAATGCCTAAATATCCAAAAGCAGAAAATATAATGAACATTACACTTAATACAAAAAATAATAAGGATTTGGGGATTCCTAAAATAACGCATTTTTTAATATTATTTTCAATTGACAATTGATTGCTTACTTCTACTAAAATTCATTCTTATATCACATTAAAATATATTTTTTGGGTAAAACACGAGACGTTTATCCTTTATCCGTTTTCTTTAAAAATATCTTCACAAGTGTGCGCTATGAAATACAATATGTATTAAAGAAAATTTAAATCAGTGTAAAGGTGCAACCTACAACTTGTTTAAGTATGATTAATCTTATTAGCTAGTTCATATTTGTTCGTTATTTGTAGACCTATATTTAAATTATTAGCTCTAGACACCACTAAGTAACAATACTTACACAAGTTATTACTGTAACCTTATATTATTTGTTGCGGCATACTTAAACAAATTTTCAAAAAAGATTCTAATAATAATAGCATGAATTTTAAAAAATTTGATAAATTTGTTAGGTTTACTTGTGAAAGAATTTATCACGAAAAAGTTATATTGCCTTTCCGAGCACTTCTATATCTTCAATCCTAATCATTGGCTACATTTAATCCTTTATCTACTGCGAGAGACGTGAAACTTTTGTAATGAAAATGAAATTTGTCTTCAAGTTCGAACAATGGTTCGCTGAAATAGAAAGTTATATTTACTGTGTTATTAAATTACCCATCTGTTAGAGAAAAGTTCAAGATGAATTATTACGATAAATAACAGTAGTATTTAACAGTAGAAAGTAAAATTAGAACGTTCTTCTTTTAGTCTTAATAAATACTTAGTTTATACCTTTAATTTGCTCTAATTTTCAGAATAGCGTGATCACTATCACATTAACTTTTGTCGCTTTAGTTCAGTCATCTGGTAGTGTTTTATCTGGAAAGTTTTCCATGAGTTTCGAAAATGAATGGCTTTAAGATTTTTATATGCTCTTTGCGAATTTCAAATAATCAATATCGTATAATTGCTCCTCGAGTCGCTATTGGTAAATATTTCAAAAGTTAGTAAAATGGTGGCTGATAATAGTTTATTTAGCGATACATAATTTCTCTCATTCTACGATAAAACATCAAGTGCAAATATAAACAAGAAATAAATTGCTACAATTTACATTCCTACAACCTATTAAAGTTAGTAATGTTCAAAACCCCCGGAAATGTATTAGCTAACCTCCTGGTTTAGCACCAAGCGATTGTACTATAATAAATAAAAATTATTATTCTTAGAATATTTTAAAATTATAATCGAAGAGACGGTCGTTCAACTAAACTATCAATGATGAGTCGAATTGGTTTACGCTTAACACTTGATGTAGTAAAGTAGTTCGCATAAAATGAAAATAATTGGTATTTGTAAAACAACATTAATGAGCTTAAATACTTAAATTTCTATATCAGACTATTATACTCACAGTTATCAGGACAAAGAGATCCATCAAACCCACACTGAGGAGTGTCCGGCGGTGGGGTAGTTCTACCGCCCGCCCAATGGATTGGCCGATCTTCTATGAATTGAAGAGAAGAATTTGCAGCCACGTATGTTGCTACCACCTGTTGAAAAATCAGGTGTATCTTAAAAGTGTTGAGTTATTATATTCACATATTCCATGAAGTAACGGACAAAAATTCATAATATAAACTAAATCATAGCTAGCCCACCCGCTTAAGAGCTAGAATATAGAGACACAGAAGCACTGTTATACTTAAGTCATCGAAGTTATAAAATTTAGTATAAAAAATTATAATGTGGAAATACGATTTGCACAAGTTCATTTGAATATTGTATAATAACAATGCATTTGTAAGAGTTTAATTTAATTAATAAAAATATTTTAAAAGATTTCACTATTTGCGTTGAGTTTTCGTTACCCTCTAAATCGTTTCTAGAAGGTTAAGAGAAGACCTCTGTTAAGTAAAATATTTGGTCCTAAATTTGAGGTGAAAATCTTGATCATAATCTATCATTTATTTGATAAAATGAATGTTTGAAGATAAATGTTATACACTTCGGTATGTCTGCAGCATACCGTGGGAGAGCCACGCTTCGGCATGAATGGGCCGGCTCGACCGGAGTGATACCACGGCCTCACAGAAAACCGGTGTGAAACAGCGCTTACGCTGTGTTTCATCGAGTGAGTGAGGATACCGGAGGCCCATACCCCAATCCAACGCCCCCTATCCCCCTCACCATCCCCCTTCCCCCCAGGCCGCCATAGTGTGGGTCACCATGCTACATTGTTCTTTTTCGCATTGAGGATGGTGACCACCACTCTTGGATTCTGCTCATGCTTTCCATCAGGCAGAGTAGAGTCATTTTGGAAGCTTAAATATAAAAAAAAAAAAAAAACAAGAATTTTTCGTCATATTGCTTGTCTTAGACCTTTTATTTTATTTTCATCTCCCTCCCTCCAATATTTTTAAAATCTGTTTAAGATTTGAACCTTTATTTGAGTTGACACAATATGTATTTTTTCAACAAATAATAATATAAGGGTGTATAGGTTTTTTATGAGTTACATTTTTTTACCATGAAAAGATATTGTCTATGCATGATCTCATTATTTTGTACGAAGATTTACTAGAGTTAACTTTAAATTTTAGTAATATTTTTTTTAAATTGACTTTCATTTTACAACAGTTCATTTAATCTGCAGTACTAATTAGTTCTACGTAATTACCTGTTTACATGGCTTAACGATACATAAACACAGTTGAACGACGGTTATTTTATGTATAATTATAATATCTTAAGCAATTCGTGAGTTGACTATATATTATTTAAACAGCAACACCGATTAGTTTTATGAAGATTTGTCTTGTCTCGGCTGGAAATTGTAAAAAACGAGGTTGCCAAAGGTTATGCGAACCTAAGTCACGATTATATCATCATCTTACTAGCCCTTAGTATTCCCAAGATTATTATGGGTCGGCTACTAGTTCAACCGGTTTTACCTGAATGTCAATTTCCACGCAGTGACTGACACCGGTCCTCCACTACCCTGAATTCAAAGATTTAACCAGATTTCAGTATATTTAAGGGCACTAACTTTCAATAACGATTGCCACAGACGTTTATGACAACCGACCGTCTTAACGTGTCCTCTCCGAGGCACGGTTACGGTTATATATCGAGTAGTACTTAAGAAGTAGATCAAAGAATGTAACTCGATTATTTTTCCAGACATGATAGAGATTATTTGACGTTCGTTTCGAAACGCATGAGAAATATTTTTTTCATAAAATAGGAAGTGGTTAAGAGTACAACTAACTTAAACATTGAGTTTATATTTTAAAACGCAGCGCCATAATATTTTCTGAATACTATATTATTTGTTACATTCGCACCAACGCTTTTTCTTTTTATTATTTTCAAAAAACCTCTTCTTCAAACCATCTGTACCTGTTATTTCCAAACATTGGAACTTAACACTTGGCTACGTACATCTGAATGTTAATAGCTTTTAAAGAGTCAACAATGGGCGAAATTTTCGAAGACTTCGCAATTTTCTCCCAACAACAACAAAAATTGCACTTGCACAATCCCTTCTTCTTCCTATACTCGACTATGCTGATGTCAGTTATCTCGATATAACGGAGGAGCAATTCGGCAAACTTGAGCGCCTTCAAAACTTTTGTATTAGATTCATATTTGGACTACGCAAATATGACCATGTATCTGAATATCCATGTATATGAAGCGCTCATAGCCCAGTTGCACTCGGTGGTTAGAAACAATCTGCGAGGGCAAGCAACGGCGGCGCGGTCAGTACCTGGATGGCTGACCGCTGGTGGCATGTTACCATGAGCGTCTCCGTGATACGGAGGTCACGTTAAGCAGTCGGTCCCAGTTGTTATCATAGGATAACAGTCGTGAAGCTTAGTTGGAGGCCTTCGGGCGGCTTAAAAAACATCCAACGGTAAGATTACGTAGCCACAACGTTGTTTTGCCAGTCCCCAACACGCACTTGGCCAGCGTGGGGACGTATGGCCTTAACCCTCTCCTGAGAGGAGACCCGAGCCCAAAAGTGGGACATTATGGGATGATGATGATGATGATCTAAATATCGCAACCTGCTTAAGTGTCTTCTAATTCGCCTTCGACGGAATGCTCATATTCTTTCCATACTTTATGATATTCTATTTAATCCTTGCACTCCACCTTATTTAAAAGAACGCTTTGTTTTCTTCAGTGACACACATTCAAGAACATTAAGGTCATCCGAATATCTAGAACTTGCAGTCCCAACGTATTGTACCAGATTTTACTACAAGTCGTTCACTGTACAGGCTGTACGACTATGGAATGCTTTGCCAATTGGGCTATAAAGGGAGTTAAGTATAGACTTAAATACTAAATTTAAAAAAAGGTGCTGGTTTTAGTACAACAGTAAAATTAATTGCATAGAAATGTAATATTTTGTAAAATAATAACGATTTAGGTGCAATATGTACAGAAAAAGAATAAATAAACATGTTAAAAAGCATTAACTACGTTAAATATTAAAGATATAGAAATAAAAGGAGGAAAACGATAAGTCTGGGTTGAAATTAGAAAAGTCCAACTTAGAAGGAGCGTCATCTGAAAGGACCTCTACTAAGGAAACTTTATTGTATTTTTAGAGACAATTTCACTCAGCCTTAGGACTATTGATTTACTTCTTTATTTATCGACACGTCAGTTACGGTGAGATGGGACAACAAATATATTTGTTTTCTATCGTGTATTCATAGTGGATTTATTGGAAAGCCTGTCACGCTCTGTTAAAGAGTCTCTATAAACCATGTTTTTTTTTCAAAACAGTTATCACGAAAGAATACCTAAATGATTTAATTTAGTATAAACAATAGAAGCCCTACTCGTTTACTGTATATTATTCGTACTATTTCTGATTCTAAGTATAGGTATTACATAGCTGTTTTAAGAGTAAATTAGGATTCATTTCGATTTGATCACTAATCATAATTATTGCAAGCACAGTGATGATGTTGCTTGAACAAACTAATGATATTGTTATGCTACTAAATTTTTGTGTTAGGATATATATTCCCCAGAATCAGGTAGGGAGGGCAATGTGGCAACTTTACTTACTTTGGAAAACAACGAAATAATGGCTTAGCTGTAATTTTTTTAAGGTCACGGTATAAATTCAACCACTGAACGTGGTAACACATGGTTCTCCCAAGTTAAACTAACTGCACTGATAGCTTTTTGTGACAATCCAGTAGGCTCTGCACAAGATCAATGCTTAATAACTATAAATACAACTACTGATAGACACCATATGCATCTTATTAGTCCACATAATAAACGATATTATTACACCCCCTCCCCCTCTCCAAATTTCTTAATTCATAATCACATAGTATCTTTGACCCGAAAATACAAAATAACGGCCAAGAACAAAGTGAAACACACTTAAATCCAACCGCGTATTCCTTAGCCCCACTTAAATATACCAAAAGCTTACAAACAACAAAAGACGAGTTTACAAAGGTTTCGGGCTGACGATTAAGCCTCCAGGTATGTTTATATACCTCTTACCGACCTCTTGAAGTCTCGAAAACAACAACTACCGTTACTGTAACTATGTCTTCTTTGCCGTTTAGGGTTGTTTTTCTTTAGGTTTCGAGACTAGCTGCTACTTTTCAACTTTCATAATTCCTACTAATACAGAATAGTATTTTAAATAATTATTTATACACATTTTTTATTTTAATAAATAACTAGGTACTAAGATATTTTGATAGTAATTTCTAGATACATTCATTACATTGATTCTCAATGAAAAAAATTCCAAGTCGTCCTGTTAGTCAATAAAGTAATCATACCACGCGATCATGGTGGATGTGTTTGGGCACTATTAGAGCTGTGTATAGCGTTTTTGTATTTTTTATATCTAAAAGTCGTAGTATCTATTTTATAATATGTGAATCAAAAACTTTGTACGACTTTTTAAGAAAATTATGTGAATGGAGGTGTATGAAATTTTCGCACAGTTAAAGTTTACATGGAAGAAGAGAACAGAGAGCTAAAGAATAAAAAAGAAAAGAAAAATTAATCTATTTATTAATACGTAAAGCAAAAACTTTGTAAGATATTTGTGCGAATGGGAGTAGTATGCAATTTTGCACAGTTAAAATTAATATAGAGAAAGAATACAGACAGTTTAAAAATAAAAAAGAAAAGAAAAAATGACACTGGTAGTTATTAACTAATTTAAATAAAGAACTGTGCCCTGTCCTAAGACAAGATGATGTTTCATGGCGAAAGACTTAATTTTAAAAAGCGATGAGCAATAATAATTCTCATTTATGAAAGTATTCATAATAACCCATTATTTACTAATTAAATGTTATTACATCATTACCAAGGGTTCATAATTCAAAGATAAACCATAGTAGACTCTGCAGACGTTACTTTTACTTGTTATTTTATTAAATTTACAAATAGTCTTCAGTGAAATATACTTACGTAATAGTAATAAAATATGTATGAGTTCCAGCGGGTGAAATTAGGTACCGTATTCCATATTTTGCAATACATGATGTGAGCTCGAAATATGATTGGAATAAAATATTACAATAGCTTTCGTAGATTAACTAATATTTTGGAACAAAATATTATAAAGCTATTCATAGATTAACGAATAGTTCATCACATATATTTTTTCACTTGCGCGCTGTTATTAGTTTCTTATTGATTTTAATTTGCAATGTTTAAAGTTTTTGAATTAGGATCTATATCATAATAGCTGGCGGTATATATTATATAAATAAAAATAAGATAAATATTTTCCGACACCTGACACACGCCTTCTATATATGATATAATTGTCAAGACAATTTATCCATACAATAGATCTCGTGAAGATTAGAATTTCCTTAGCACATGGTATTAACTTATTTTATTGTCACCGAGTCATTTTACATATCTACAATCTCATTAAACAAATTGTAATTTTTATTTGTTTATCTCTTTTCATTTTTAAGAGAACGTCGTTATGAAAATTGATATTAGCAATAGTGATGAGGCATCTCTCTAATCGCCCTATTATCATTATATCAGATTTATAGGAAACCAGTGGTAAACCAATCCCAATATATGCTGGCATGCCCATTTTTGTCTCAAGCATTTTCGAGAAGTATATAATTACAACCTGTAGTGATTTATTTAAAAATTGTTTTGTAAATGGTGTTATTTTTTTCTGGCTTTCAAACAACAAAAAAATGTAAACTAGCTACTTTTAGTTTTTGGTTTATGAGTTTTATTGACCAGGTTCTTCCTATTTAAATTGCAACTTTTTCTTTTTTCCTCCATAAAAATCTTCCTTAACAATAATGGGTAAAAAACCACAACAAAAACAGTTGTGCATTTGGTAATAAATTAAAAAGAAAAGTAATATAAAAAACATACAAAACCAAGGTACTCACCTCAAACTTGCTTGTAACTGGATTCATGTCGAGCAATGAATATGAAGCCACGCGATCTCCATTGGCATCTATAATGACTTCTCCTGTTATACCTGTAAAATTTACTATTTTTATTTATCTAAAAATTTCGGAAGTCACTATTTTTTTGTTTTTGCTTAAAATTCAATTGCTTCCGATACCACTTTTCCTTAGTAAAGAAATAACACATGCAGACTTCCAAATGATTAGAGTGCTACAAAATTTTATTTTGCAGTAAGTTAGGGAATGATTTATATAAATAAGATTTTGTTTTCTAAATAAAATAAATATCTTACTTTAAAAATGAAATTAAAAATAAGTAAAATAACAAATACTGACTCATGAAACAAAAATAACTTTTTGCTAAGGAAAACTTATACTATTTAAAAACTTTTGTTGAACCAATATGTTACATGCAAAATATGTGTGGCAAACTGTACCTTGAAACGTTCTATTCCACATGTTCCTAATGACTGCCGCCCCGTCTAATGGGCCTTGCGGATTCTCGGCCTCTTGTAGGGTGTCGTTAAGTGCTAGAGCGTAGAGAAGAACGGCATCGTAGAAGGCTGCTACGAACGTAGAGACCACCTCGCCTTTGCCGAACGTATAGTTGTATTTCGTAGCGGCTAAGTCTTTTACCTGTTTACCAATATTTAATTAAGACACAAACTGTTTTAATGTTATATCTTATAGTATTAGATATAATTTTAATTTTATCCATGATTCTTCTGATTACAGTAACGAAAATAACCGATGTCTGTATTTTGAATTAAATGAAAAACTTTTGAGCCAATTGATATTTTACTAGTATTGATATCTAAAATTTCTCACCCGATCAGAAAACTCAAGGTATTGTTTCTTCTCTGGAGCTGGGCTAGTTACAGTTAAGACTGCGCTATATGCTCTTCTAGCTTTCTCGTTTCTCTCATCCGTGTCATTTTCCATCTTCCATGGCTCCTTCGAAGATGCTGAAGCCAGGCTGAGGACGAATATGCGCTTAAGCGAACGATACTGTTTATTTCCTTGATAGCTTAATAATAGTTATTGTAAATTATGTTTACTTATATGAGTACACGTGTGGGTATGCGTGTGCGCATTTAATTGTATGTGTCTTTGTACGTGTGTGTTTGTGTGTAAAGTTATTTATACTACGTTATACTTACTTGGAGAAAAGCTCGATGTTGAAGAAAACGTACTCGCCAGAGGAGACCATGTTCAAGTCCTCAGCGGCCAACATAATCTCCCGTACCGTAGTAGGGTTTGCACAAACTACGACAACTGCAACAAAGGTTGTTGTTGGTATGACACTTTTGACGGTGCTCTACATCAGCTTTTTTAGATTTCGCCGATTAGAGTTCGTAGTTTTTTTTTATTTGTTACTATATGATGATGATATACCGCACTATAAATAGTGGTATATAAAATTCCTTTTTATAAATTTACCTATTCAAAGTGAAAAAATATTTTAACTAAGTAGTTAAATATTTTCTAACCTAAATGTATCTATTTTTCTCCTTTTTGTTGATTTTGAACTCAGTATTAAGTGAGTAAGACAGCTTGAACTTTGCCATTTTCCTCACTCATTACTCGTTAGCTCAGTGTATTGTTTCTTAATGCCGTGCACACTTTTAATTTGTCATAAAAAGCAAGCGCACTCGTCACTTTGTATTTCAAGTTTTTTTTCAACTTATATATGTTCAATTTATTCTAGATCTTTTGATATCCCATACTTCCAATTCAAGGTTTTCCGAGCCTACAGTTCTTTTTCTATACTTTGACGCACTTGTTGATCAACTTGCATTATAGAAAGTACTGTTACAAGAAGAGTTTTTATTTGAGGAGTCTGTTAATACTTAACAAAGTTAATTAATTTCTTAGTCGGCAACACACATTCAAATCATCTTTATTATATTATCATAATTTAGTTATTACTCCAAAGATTATTCATCAAGTCCATTAGAAAGTCCATTAACTATTATCTACAGGAACAACATCCCATTAACCTGTATAACACAATTTCTTTGATCTTTAAAATATAACTTGAAATTCACGAGTAAAGAATGCTAACAGTTTACTTTCGGTGTCATAAGCCTTGTTGTAATTTCGAGATGTTGTTGAGTTGATAAGCATTTCAAAAGTTGAAAATGATCTAGAAATAATTTTATTTCATAATCTTGGCATAGCTGAATTCACGTCAATTGGACTAAAATGGAATATAGACTACGATGTGCAATATGAGATTAATTCTAGCCAAAAAGTTAAATGAGCCTAAAACGGACACCATAACATAAAGGTGATGATTACTAAGGCAGATTTGAAATATTTTTCTTTCTCTTGTTTAATATGAAATGTAAAGATAAATGTTAAAGTAAGTGATGAAAAGATAATGAGGATAAATGATCCCCTACATTACTAACAGATAAATAAAAAGTACGACGATGATAGGCAGTAAAGTGTTCCTGTCATGATATGACATTTAACAGGGGACTCGATAACAATATAACGCAGAGGTCAAGTATCTTTGGTTTGATTGGATTTCCTCTATCTGTGCGAGTAAAAATACATCTTCTCATCCCTTTCTTAGAACGTTTTCTATTCTTTTTATAAAATTCGTGCTGATTAAGATGATGAAGCAAGATGATGCATTTGAGTTTTGGTAAGTACATTTAAGATAAAGAGTGTTTTATAAATTAAGAGTTAAATAACTTAAAATAAATATGTTATTGATGTTTATACCAAAGATGTTTATTATCAGTCGAAAATAATTAATCATTAATCTTCTTGCATTCAATTTTTATTGTGGTATCGTTTGATAACTTACATATATCATTTTTACTTTGACTCGTATGCAATATTATCTTGATCGGTAACAATTGGAGCTTATTTTCTCGTGTATTATTTCGTGTATATCGTATATTATTTATTTTGTTATGTATAAACTAATGTAAAGATAATCGCTATTTTTTTTTTGTTGTAGGTATAAAAGCATTAAGAGGAATTAGGTCAAAATAACGCGATATTTACAGGTCTACACTTTAAATTTAAGTTCCTTACCTCAAAAGGAATAAACGGAACGCATCCTTCAAGTTTAGACCGTTTTCTAGAAATACGTAGAGGTATCAAACTGAAATTCATATCAAATACTCAAGTCCCTTGGAGCGAGCTGTGAAAAAATCCAACTTCTAAGCCAACGCAATCAAAAGATACTGCCGTTAATGCTGCAAATTTTCGATACTCGCAAGGATATTAAAACCTACAGGGAACTTCCCGCGAACACAGAATATTGAAATTTGGTATGAAGCAACATCATAAAGCACAAATAAAGAAAAATTGCGAAGGCAATACATGTAGTACATCATATAATAAAAATATTTTTTATAATTTTAAACTTACTATTACCCCTTTCCTCGTGAACGTCATTTAGCAATAATAATAACCATAACTTTTACTAATATACCTACAGCGTTTGTGCGGAACCCTCGGTGCGCGAGTCCAACTCGCGCTTGGCCGATATTTTTTTATAGAAATTCTCTATTTCAAATCAAAGAGAGTAGGTTTTTGAGAGTAGATCAAGAAGCAAGCGCAAGAAACAAAACATGTAGAAATTCATAGTGGTATCAGATAGCTGTGATATACATATTATAGATAAAACCATGTTTTATTACTTTTAATGCAAATAAAAACGCACTCATGTCCTTGGGTGTGATATTTTGTTTTAAAATTAATTTTCAGGTATCGAAGCTTCATCTATTTCGGGGTTGTTCTAAAACGGTAATGTTAATTGAAGAGAGCAAAAAATGTTAAAATCAAATTAGGAACTATGTATACACGTCTATTTCAAATAAAATCTGTTTGTAAACGTGAACAAAAAATCGAGCTGAATTTTTTTTTTTTTTACTGTGAAATAACGAACCATCGATGAACCACACAAATCCTTTACGTTTTATCATCTAATCTTATTTCAAGTTTACTTGATATTATTTATCTATAATCTTTTTTCAAATATATTTTTATGTACTAACATATGACATGATATTTGGATATTTGAAAGAATCTGTACTATGAAATATATAGGTATTCCGTGTAATCCTATGAATGGAATCAATTCAAACAACTGCATCGTCCGAATGTTCGCACTCAAACGACAAAAATAGCCTTGTCGTCTAATCAGTCAAAAATTGTGGCATTTTTTACATTAATTGGGTGGACTAGTAGACCACGCGACCAATTAATGCAAAAAATATTATCAAACTTAAAAAAATCGATCAATACATAAAAAAATAATAAACATTGCGATTCTATACTAATTTTCATTAGTAGTAGTTGACAGTCAATTAGAATATAAAATATTACTTATGGAACTAATATTTTCGATATTTTTAAGAAAATATAATGGTTAAATGGAAAAACATATCCTGTCATAGTTAAAATAAATTGACATTGAAAACGAATGCTTTCAAAGGAAAACCAATCGGTTGTGATGTCGTGTTGCATATCTAACGATTTATCAATTCATGTATGCGACAGAACGTGATTTAAAAATTCAAATACAATATTCCTACCAGTGCTTCTGAATACGAGTTAGCAGGAAAGTAGAAAATAAAAAGATAATCTCATTTTCACGCTCCAAAGACGGTCTCGTTTTTCACGGTTTGTGAAAATTTATGGTTTTTATTTTTACAAATCTCGAATGAATATTCGACCGCAACAACTACCTCTATGAAGCAACTCTAATACTCTAAATATCAATTTAAGTGTGTAGTGTTCGTAACAAAGGCTTATTCATAATCAATTGTCGTCGTTTGTTTTTCATACCATATGAATGAAGAGTTCCGAATTCAAAAAATATTATTTCCTCATTTTTCTCGTTCACGTGTCAGATTCCAATAATAGGATTTAGATTAGACCTAGATATTAATATATGTTTAAAGTGAAAATAAAAATGGATAGCTAGATAAGTAGTTGAACTTTATTTACTACACCGGGGGCTTAAAAAAGCTTATAAACTGCAAAATACACAGTAACATTAATATACAAAAGGGTATCTTTATCCCCTACAGGCTTACCCCTAGGCAACGTTATGATAGAACCAAACCTCAAAATGCATTTATAGTTTTTTATATAGAGTTGTCATTATTATCACTTTGTAGTATAATTTTACATATATCAGTGCGCTACATCCATAAATTTACAGATTTATACAAATAACAAACGAAAAATTATATAAAATGGCTAACATGAATCTTATAATATTATTATTTGTTACTTTTAGTAAGTACTAATGGACACATTTCTTTTTTTAACATGCGGATCAAAATAAAAGCATTTTATTCTACCATCTATAATTATTATTTTTAAATATTAAAGTAAACTTTAACAGTGTATATACACCGTTACAGCATTACAAACCGCTGTTTTTCTGCATTCTGGTTCACGCTTGTTAATCGACTAAAACGAAACAAATGGATCGATTCTTTTATAAAACTAATAAAATTTTCGATAATTTCATGGGGTGTACATTATTCAGTAATTCATTGTCGAGATTAAACATATTCTATATTACAAAACTCTTAACAACTCTTAATGTTTTTTTTATAATCTGTTAAAAAAATATAATTAAGATTAAAAAAAAATTAAAAATGTAATATACCTTCTGAATATGTATGTATGTAATACAAATTTTTCAAATGCAAACTCTCTTCAATTATTGTACATACTCACATTATAGTATAGATGACTCGTTCTGTTCATGAGTTGATAATTAAAATGCACACATCTATTCATCATAATATTTATTTTTTATTGAAATACTTACTTCGGGTATTTAAAGATAATTTTTGTAGTAGTTCCTTTAGTTTAGATGAAGTTGTGTTGGTTTCATCAAAAGGTACTGCCGTTGCTATATCTCCTTTTTTCTTTTTGTTTAGTACAGTGAATACAGCGCTTAAAGTCAAGAAACAGGGGCTGTTGCCTTTACCGGTTGCCGGATCATTATTGTGGTATAACATACCAAGACGCTGCCAGTTAAATTCCTGTAAAAAAAAACTTTTCATAATTTCCATGGAAACTTGATTAATTTTTTAAACATTTCATAAAAAAACAATACGGCACAAGCAAAACTTATTTTAAAAGAAGAAAATACAAAGGATACATCACGAATAAGCATTTCATTTATTAAATAAAAAAATAAAACTAATTAAAAGTAGTTGTAACAATAACATCAGCTTAATAATGCGCTTTTGACATAAATAACAAAGGAACAAGCTAAAAAAGGGTACAAAAGAAGTGACATTGCATTACAAACTAGCGTAAAAATCACAACACACTATCGTCATGGTTCACTATTTATAGCTCCCTAATATTTTGTAAAACAATGTGCCAGCAACATTTAACAGCTTTAACAATATTTTTATAGATTAGTCAACGTTTTAGGAAATGTTTGGCTATATTTTTTTTGTCAGCTTAATGGATGGTTACGTTAAGTAAAATACCCCGTCAGAATAAAGCGAGGATTGCTTTAAAAGTACTCCGTTCAAACGACTTTTTTATGCTAAGTATTAAAAAACAAGATGTCACTCTTATTAAGTCGATCAAATGTTAAGAACCTTACAAAATTTTAAGACTAAAATTATGGATGAATAATTTTATGTGATGTGAGTTTTTTATTATTATTTAAATGAATGATATTTAGTATTACGTATTTAGACGGTAACAGAATATTCAATAACAAAATGTATAGGCTTTAGCCGTTTCACTGCTTTTAATTAGGATCTCTTGTTAACAATCAAACTTAGCTCATTATAAAGTTAAACATGACATCCATTTTCAAGGAAAAGTTATATGCTAATTAGAAATTCATTGTGAGTAAGTTACAGACAGGCTTTTTAACTTAACAGTATCACAATTTAGTTCTTACCTTGGAATAAAAAACAAAATGATTTTTTTTTAGTAGTAACTTTTACTATCTATATGGATTTGAGCCTATGTCTTTAAATCGGGACTAGAAGTTACAATAAAGCTCTTGCAAGTCGAATGGAGGAATGGAATATTATCTAACTACATTTTCATACACACGAAGTCAATATTATAAACACTTTATTCCCTGAAACGCAATTCACTATGATGTAACTTTTAGTATTTCAACAAAAAGAGGTTCCTCCTATTATTAAATCGCTGAAAACATCAATGTTTTCAACAGATTTAGTGATAGAATATATATCCAGAGAAAAAAAAAACTCATAAGTTCAATAAATTTGCGCTTACTCTTATGAAAAAACTATAGTTGCAATTTTCCGCCTTTTCATTAATATAGCAATTCCAGATACGCTTATTCTGCATTCGTGCAAAACTTAACGTTGGCATAAAAAAAATTGAACAGAAGAAGTAATGATTTGTTTTACACTAGAAAAGCATTTCACTACTACTTACTACATTCTGAAACGATGACGTCTTGCACTTGTAAGCTTTTTTATATCCATCTAATTTCCTTTATTATTTAATTTACCTACGATTCATTTCATTCATTCAAAAGGTAGTAAAAAAATTAATTTTATTTTTCAATTATGTTCATATTTTAAACAATATTCAAAATAAAAGCATAGCACATAGAAAACTAATGAAACGCAAATAAGAGTACAAACAAAACACTAGATATAAACACGATAATGACAGAAGTGATTAACAAGTACACATACACAACATTTATGAGTAACTACTCTAGATTTACCTCAAAAACTTTGCGGATCGCGACACCTGCTTGAGTATAACTACCCATCATTCTAGTCAGAGTGCTGTAGCTAAGATGTTTGTAACCAAAAGCTTCAGCTTGGGCGCCTGCGGTCAATACAGGAATGCCCCAAGGTCCAGCGTATCTCGCGACTGGAGCAATAACGTACTCACACCCCGGACCAATAAAAGCATCTGAAAAACAAGTAAAATTATATTGAGACATAACATTCTTTTTTACAAAAGCAAAAAAAATCCAAAGTTTGTTACTGTTATATGAAAATGTTTTTAGCAATAAATATTATTTTAAATTTAAGGAGAGATGCGTAGTATTGTTTACTACAACCATAATATGAAGTCTTACCTGCTGATTCGTGAACATAAAATTCAAAAGCAGCCAAAGGACCTTCAACGGAGGAGCATCTAGTATCTCGGTAATCGACCAATACCGTCCAACCAGGCAACGGGCCATCAAGCCTTGTAACTGCAGGAACTGCTAACTCCAAAATCGGTAATACTTTGGCCAGAGAAAATATGTGGTTTGAATCAGCTGGCAACAGGACACCAAGCTTGACAACTTTCTTTTTGAACAAATGTCGTTCTGGTCTCAAGTTGAATTGGATATTTTTCACGTAGTATGGATAAGATGCAAGATCATGTGGGTGGCCCGCAGCTTGGGAGTCATCAGGCATGTAGTTAGGTATCTCATGAAATTCTGGATAATCTGATGCATTCACAATATCATCCTTATTTCTATAATAGTCGTAGCTAACTTCTCGAGCTACTGCCCCATATCTCCCAGATTTTTCATCATCACTCTGCCTTTTTGCTGATGTTATATCATTTTGTAGATTTTTTTGATAATTACCGTAGACTTCTCGTGTATTTTCATACCAGTTCACAGATTTCTCTCTAACATATGCATAAGGTCCTTTACGTATTTTACTATTTACATTTCTAACACTATCATCACACAAGATTATCACATTTACGATACACATATAAAAAATAAAGATTGAAATTAATGTTGAAACGTTAAAGTTTGTTCTTTTAAGCGCGTGTGTTTCAGCATTGTCCACACATGGACTGTATTTTTCAATGACTTTATATGTCTCTTCATTTGTTTTGGCACTTTGTTTTTTTATAATGTTCGCTGGATTTGTATAGCATTTGCACTTCAATGTCCATGTATTCGGGAGAATCGTACTAACGATCTCCTTCAACATTTTACTTTAAATTTTTGTCATTTTACTTTTGATTATTTTATACACCGATTATTTTATGCACCACATTTTGGTATCTGCTAAAAGTATTAACATTTGATTAATAGAGAATACGATGATCATTATCTACTAAAACGAGTGTTTTATTAAAAAAATAGAGACGTAGGTGGTCAGAATAGTCAAATGGTATGCTTTTCAATGATCGTAATTACTAATTTTTATAATTTCTATATTATAATTATAGTCATAGTTACATTTTATGTCTGATCCGGGTTCACTTAATTTAGTCCATCAACCGAACATTAACATTAACCGAAAAGTTTAATATCTTAATTTAGTTAAATATAAAATAATGTCAAATGTATGATTTAGTAGTGTAATGTATTTTCTTATTTATTTTAATTTATAAAAATTAGAAGTAAAAATACAGAGGGATAATCCTCTAACGTCAGTAAACAGTCCACCTTTATAAAAGTACTAGTTTATGTCCGCTGCTCCGCCCGTGTATATGTCAGGTATCGCGGCAAATAGTAGCCTATGTGTTATTCTGATGTATCAGCTATATTACTGTAAAGTTTTATTCAAATCCGTTCAGTACTTTTACGTGAAAGAGTAACAAACCTCCATCTATACAAACTTTCGCACTTATAATATTAATAGGATTTTGATTCTCCTTTTTTCATTACTTGAATGTTAGATAGAAAAAGAATCAAAAATGGTTTTCCTAAACCAGTCATGAGTTTAGAGGCGCTCATAGCCCAGTTGCACTCGGTGATTAGCAACAATCATCGAGGGTAAGCAACGATGGCGCGGTAAGTACCTGGATGGGTGACCGCGGGTGGCATGTTACCATGAGCGTCTCCGTGATTCGGAGGTCACGTTAAGCAGTCGGTCCCGGTTGTTATCATACGATAACAGTCGTAAAGCTTAGTTGGAGGCCTTCGGGCGGCTTAAAAACATCCAACGGCAAGTTTTACGTAGCCACAACGTATTCTTGCCAGTCCCCAACCCGCACTTGGCCAGCGTGGGGACGTATGGCCTTAACCCTCTCCTGAGAGGAGACCCGAGCCCAGCAGTGGGACATTATGGGTTGTTGTTTGTTTGTTTAAACCAGTCATGATCCATTTTCTTTCAGTTGTGCGATTTATATCTATAAGATACTTTCTTATAACATGCTTTCAAATATTAGGTTAACACAGTTTTATTACTATTTTTCACATTTTATACACTGAATCAATTTTATGAGACAATAATACGTAAGATTGGTACAATTTCCTACAATACGGAAAACTGAATTTAGTTATCTGTCACATTTGAAATCGACTTCAGAGAGTTTTATAGAGCACAAAATAAGATATGGCATTTTAGAGAAATAAACCGCAAGTTAATAAATAATGTAGTGATGGAATACAACAATAATACAATATTTATCACATGTCGTAGGCGGTCTTATTGTGGCTCACTACGAAATTGGATTTCGATTTGATTTTATTGAGACAGAAATTTATCAGTACAAACCATCAGTATATAATAGCGACAAAATAAGAATCAATAGGTAAATATTACTTTATAAGATATAGTAGAGCAAACAAAGGACGTTTACCTGCTGAATAGTGACTACCGCTACCCATTGGCACATGCAACTCAAGATATAAATGGATTGCCTTTTTAATTCCCCTCCCATAGAATCAGGGGGAATAACCATTAAGTCGGGCTTCCAGGGTTTTCCCTTGCTAGGGTGCACCTGGTACCCCGGCTTCTAGTACTCGACACGGCGTGCGGGTTATAGTTGGTTCGATTTCGACATGCCACGGGAGGTGGTATCCGATGGAGAGGAAAAAAAGGGGAGAGGAACCACTACCATACTTTTATGTGGGGTACCCATCACTTCAAATGATTCAGTTCATTTCAAGCATACGTATAACACTAAGTTATTTATTTACTTTTAGTATTCTTTCTATTTTTCTTGTCTTGAGGCGCAAGCGATGTTCATGAAACGAACATGAAATTATCAGAGGCTGTTTCGCCTAACGAATATTTTAAAAAGGAATCGTCTGGGTGACAAATGTTGGTGACTAAATTTTTTACTGTAGAAGAACAATACAAGAGGAATACTTTTTGCTAAATAAATGAACTTGAAAAATAGCACTTTTTTAAAACTAAATACAACAATTTAAATAATATTTGTGTATGAACAAATCAATTACGTAAGTTGTCAATTATAAAATAATAAAATCCTCAATTTAAACTGAACATTAACGTAAATTGAACTCTGAATTATATTATTTCTGACTGATTTTTCTCACTGTGTATCGAATTCTTTCGAAATACTCTTGATCGCACAGAAAATCAACTTAAGATAATAGTATTCGTGATGTCATGTTTCATTAGTGAGTGTAAGACCTGAGGCTCAATGATGCAGAAGCATCCCTAGGCTGCCATGGTGTGGGTCACCATGCTGAATTCTTATATATGCAATAAGTGTGGTAACCTGCCCTGCTGCACTGCTGCCTGCTTGTGCATTCCATCAGGCAAAGAAGAGTCAAAAAAAGAGAGAGAGTAAAAAAAAATTTACACATTTCTCGAAACACCGTGAGATAATTACATGTTAATGAAAAAAAGTAAAAAGTAAGACCCAACTACAACAAAAAAACATCGTTGATAAATATAAAAACAAGATTTTCAGGATACTGGATTAAACAACTTTACTCTAGTTTAGTAAAGTTGTTTAAATCAAGTTCAATTAGTTCAAGATTATAGACTCTACCTTCGTTGCAAGTTGACAATAATGTCACCATACGATACTGTAGTACACAATTATCAGTGTACAGATATACACATATTGTAGGGAATATAAATTATCATAGTGCTTAGAGCAAGCCTTACTCTCAAAAACTGACCATAAATCCTGATCCTCACTGGATTAAGATCAGGACTAGATGACGGCAAATCATCAGCACTGATGAAGTCCGAAATGTTCGTTTCTAACCAAGATTGGGTGGTTCGAGCTTAATGATCCGGCACCAAGTTTTGATGAAAGGGCCATTTTTGGTTATTGAATATGGTGTTGTTAAGGGGCTTTACTACATTCTCAAGAATGGTATCTTGATACACTTATGCCGATGTTTAGATAGCTTTTTCACTAAAATATGGCCCAGTCACTCCTTCATAGCTAACACAGAAGTCAGATAATGGACACGTCGTACTCTGTTGACTAATTGGGAGGCTTTTTTAAAACTTTAAGCATAAATATGGACATTGTATTTGTTAAAATGTTACTCAGTTAAAAAAAATGTAATGCCTTAACCATTTTTTCTTCATGGTTTCATTGTACCTATCAATAAATAGCTTGGTACATAAAAAATTGACTAATACCAAGCGTATAGTGGATTTTAAAACTTGTATGTGGCTCCATAGCTACTTTATGTAAAGCAATCACAGCGATTCGATTCTCTTTATCACTCCGCTCTATTTTAATATCACAAAATATTTTACAATATATTGGCTCGATAGTAAAAAAACTCAATGATTGATCGTATAAAAATAGTAGATTCCAAATTCAAATTTAATATTTTGTTAATTTATAATTGTAAGAGTATTTATGGCCAAGGTAAGTAAATATTTTTGAAATGCATAAGCAACACCCTTTCCAATGTCACCAAACACGATGTATTTACTGACTATTAACTGATAGAAGGGGCCATATTAGATTTTGTGTCATGTCATATATCCTATAACAAGCGGACGATCAAGACGCTTCTAACGATACCTCATTTGTCCTTTCTAATGAGTAGAGGATTTGCTATGTGGGAATAGATGAACATACATACATACATAGCCTGTTAAAATCATAACTCTCCTTTGGCTTTGCCGTAGTCGGGTAAAAAGAAACTATGCCTTGAAATGTCAGCTGTGTAGCTAAGTATTTACGTCTGCTATCTTTGTTACGAAAATATATTGAAATCAAGGCACTTAACAACTAAAACACACACTATTTTCCGTTTTTGATATGATTTATTACACGATGTTGTTGAGTTAACGACCGATGTTGTACACTTTTTTTCTGTGCGTAAATCCCCTCAGATACCACCGGGTGGTGGTTATGTCGGACTCGAACCGACTAAAAACCGCACTCCATCTCGGGTACAGAAGCCGTAGAACCAGGAGTACCCTTGGAAGATAATCCCTGGAACCCCGACGTACCTCGGGCCACTCACTGTTTGTAGTGGCCCCCTCCTGTGTAGGAACCCTCGCGTTCCTATGCTCACGCCGCCACCCCGGCTTGCTTCTGTTATTGTAAAAACTACTGAAATTACTCAATTTCAAATACTTATAACAAAGATTCTAAACATAAGTAAGTACCTTTAAATTTGAGAAACCAAGATAATTACTATTACATTTATATAGATTGACTTTTGCATTATTTCTTACGGGAGACTAAAATTTCTGTATTTCTGTTTAGAGAATATAATATATAATGGTATTTCAATGCATATTAGCAAGCGCAATCAACAACTGCCAGTTTTATAAATGTTACTTGTTAAAATTTTAGACGTGAGCGTTGGCCAAATTACTCTGAAGTAAGTAGTAGTCGTGTTTTGAATGTAAATTGGCAAACAAGAAACAATAAGTACTTGAAGATAAATCAGATGTGTTGTATTAAAAAAGGGTTCAAAGAAATACCAATGTAAAATATTGGTATTTAGCTAGCTCTACATTATGACGAGTCACACGTGCCTTTGAATCAAAAACTTTAAATGCCTACTTCAAAAATATCGAGAGTACATTTTAGGAGACTTACGAAATTTCCTTTCGAAGTTTGATATTCGATATTTATGTAAATGTTGCAGCCAACTTGATTAGCCGTTTAATTAACAGCCTAGCCTCTTTACTAAACAACGCCGTTGCAAAAAACTAGCGGCCGTGTTACGAATAAGGACGATTTGTTTTGTTTAAAAAAAAAAATAATCGCTACTTAAACGGTGCTGTTTAGTAAAGACCTTGGTTAGGCTCTTAATAACGGCTAATTATACTAGTTGTGTGCGACAATATAAGGAAATTAAAAAAAAAAAAAACATTCCATAACATTGCATAATTTAGTTGGGACAAGATATTTCTTGTTATTTTCATATACATATTACGTTATTTTATGCAAATGAAGATCAACTTTTGAAATCAGAGATTCTTTTAGGTTTGTATCTTTATTATTTATTATATTATCTACAGAACCAATAGATCTATGGATCAGCTGTATGGTGGCCCAGGACGCAACTATCCATAGGTAAAGGAACTCCAGACTCTACAACACTTAGCCACAGTTGCAACCCCAGTGGTTAAAAGACAGGAAAACTGAAGGCATGAAAACTACCCCATAAGCTGTATTAAAGTATCTTTTGAACTTGAGATCTCTAGATCGCGCTATCCAACACCAAGTGATAGCAGCTTCCCTAATACTAAAATCAAACGGACTGTGGAAGATAAACACAGGAGCAACGCACTCAAAAGTTCTCAATTCCAACCCTCGAGGCACCCAAGGACAGAACTCCATGTCGACATGTCTTTGATTGAAGTTATTATATCCAACAAATCGCAGAAATAAAAGATAGCTCTGAAATCCGCAAAGTCAGAACATATACAGACGGCGAAAAAAGGGTCATGGAGCTGATGTGTTCTCGAACGACTTAAATATCAAGTTATCAACTATTCTAGACGAGCTAATCTTACGCGCAGAATGTTTATTGTATTATCAAAGCAGCACCAGAGATGTGAGAGACTCAAACATCACAATTGTCTCTCACAGTGCGCTACTACCCTTGCTTCAAGCCCAAATAAAAACATGCCTGCGCGCCAATACCTAAGAGCAACACAAAACCGAGTGGAAAAAGGTTGAAGGAGCAAAAAGTGCAGTTCCGGTAGCATCAAAAAGACTAGCCCACAACCTGATAAGACTAAAAAGACGATCCGGTGTTGGTCATAGGTTTCCTGATTGGGCATTGTCCCCTAAACAAACACTTGTTCACTATTGGCGCAACTGTCAGTCTTCTACACAGGGAATGCATGGAGGTGGAAGAAACGCCGCAGCACGTTCTCACAGAATGTAGAAATGACCGACCAACATAACTCCTGGAAATATGTAGTGACCTGAAAAGGTTGCTGATCTCCTGGGATGATTTCTTGTATGGTTGAGTTAAGCTGTGATATCACTTCAGATTGTAACAACCCAAATGTACCAAGAGCCAAAGCATGGCTCTTCCACGATCGAATATTAATCCTAAGCGTTATTAGTTGTTTTGCGGACATTTCAACATTTCATTCAGGCATAATAACTTTCTTGGTTATTGATTTTCTATGAAACGGCTTCTAATTATTGTTTTAATATTTCTACTTAAATAACAAATAATTTGAATTACAAGAATTCAAACAAACAACAGTCGTGTTACTATTATTTCTGTTTATTCTTAGAATCTTTTGTCATTTAGTTGGTGAATCTCAGAAGATATAGAATGAATTAATTTAAGACATTACTTGGTTATATTTAAACCACACTGACAAAAGCATATATATCAAATTATAAGCAAAAGTACCTGTATATCATTCTTATATATTTGTGTTTAGTAGTTTGTAAGTTAGTCTTACTCATTATATTCGATAGCCTTGCAAAAGTCTTGCACGTATTTTTTGCACCGTTACCAAATTTATTTATACAAGTAATGTTTGGTAAGTGGTTTCGACATGAGTTATAAATGGCCTATATAATAGCTAATAAAATACATCAACATCATCATCATCAGCCTATCGCAGTCCACTGCTGCACATAGGCCAATTTCACGCCACTTAGTTCGATCTATGGCTTCTCGCATCCAGCTCCTGCCAGCCGTCTTGCGCAAATCATCGCTCCACCTGGCTTGTGGACGTCCTACACTACGTTTGCCGAGACGTGGTCTCCACTCAAGAACTCGTTTACCCCAACGGTTATCGGTTCTTCGGCAAATGTGGCCAGGCCACTGCCACTTCAGCTTGCTAATCATGTGGGCTACGTCGATGACCCTGGTTCTTTGTCGGATCACCTCGTTTCTAATGCGATCACTTAGAGAAACGCCGAGCATATACCTCTCCATTTTACAAAATACGACTGGCTTTTTATATTATTTCCATACCAGTTACAAGTAGGTTAACAGACACAACAGGTAAGACAGCAACAGGTAGGAATTACGCATGAAAAGAAATTAGCTCTACGAAATTAATTTTCTTTTAAAAAAGTTAAACTATTTTGACTGATGACGGTTTTTTAGCATACTTGGGGTATTCAATGATGGTATATGATGATAATAATAACTATATTTACAAAAAATAAGTAGATTTACATTTTCAGTAACATTTTTAGGTACAACGATAATTATATTTAAGTTATACAATAGAAATCACCATGAGGTTTTGAGAGCAAAACCCTACCTTCATAAGGTCTTCTACATTCTTCGGTTATATAGCTTGAAAAAACCACAACCTGGAACAGTTATTATGAAGGAATATTGGGAACAGGGCTCCTATACACTGGCCAGACGAAAAATAAGCCACAGAGGTCACAAAAGTATACATGTGCATAGAAACGAGTAGAGAGCGATCGTTTAATCATCGCTATGAAAAATATGACACAAAGAGAAGTAAACTATACGCTAGGTTCACCGTGTTATTTATCAATCTCCGCAACACGATATATGTGAAATATTACACGAAAGAAAACTATGTAGTTTTATAATATATTTTATACATCCAAACAAAATAATCTATGCACTATAACGAGTAGATAACTTGTACCTCCCTCACGTTTGCCCGATTGACGACACTTATGACTAACATTAATAATATCCAATCCCAAACGAAAAACCACAAATTTTCTGAAATAAACTTGATATCAGAAGTTTTTACATCCAAATTTATTTATGTAGTAAGAAATCTGTAACTTTTTAGTACTAACAGTTATATTATGTAAATATATTTTATTTCATACAAAAGTTCTTTCTATGCAAATGTTATGTAGGCGTTTGTAGAGTTACATAAATATCTTTTACACGGCCTCCAATCATTGATCGGAGAAGTTGTCCTGAATATAAAATACAATAAAATATAAATTTGCAATGCTAGTACTAAAAACTAAGAGTAAAAGTAGTAATATCTGTAGAGGTTTCTACTTTTACAACATTTAGAGCGTAATAGATTTATTTATTTGATAAGTAAAAACAACGGAGTTATCATTTTAGTAATTCAAACTATATTAGAAGAACAGCTACGATGAGTAGTCTCTATATTTATGAAAGTAATACTATTTGACATATACTTATTTTACTTAAAGATAACGAAAGTAATAGCAATTTCAGAACTATTATATTTGCTTGTATAAACTTAATTAATATGGGATTTACTTAACAGAACTGATACAAACAAAGGAAAATGTTTCAAGCTCAATAAAGTTTTGTTCCAGTGAACTAAGGAAACGTAACCGCGGTTGATCGCCTTACTTCACCAACCTAAATTACGTCAGGCGTGGGTGAGCTTTCAGAACTTTCAGAAATGTAACACTACACTAATATAGTTACGTAACTAACCTAATGACTTAATTATCTATATACATCAATGTGCACACACAACACACAATCTCACACTCTAGACATGGGATAGATAATCAATTAAAATATTCTGATATATTGTGTGTAATAGTTAGCAATGCGTTAATTATCTCCATGTATAATGTCCTGAAACCTTGAAGTCGGGGAAGTGCGGCACTATTTGACTTGAAATCTAAGACATACAAATAAGAAAAAAAGTGATAATGGGATATAGCATTATTATCATCATCATTATCAACCTATATCAGACAAGTGCTGAACATGCGCCTCCTTAATTGTACGCCACTAAGTTCAATCCTCAGTATCTCGTATCCTGCTCCTACCAGCCATCCTTCGAAAATCATCACCGGAGGTGTGTGCAACAATATAAACAGGTCGGGGTCGCACACATACATATACCTCATAATAAAATATCAACATCTGTAATCTGAAACCTGTTTCAACTAACCTTAGCAAGCTATTGATGGCCTAAAAATTGGAAACGACAATAATTCAATATATTTTTATCCTCTGCTTAGATAGGGTTTAGTTACTAGCTTTAACCGCGGTTTCACCTGCGTGTAAAGGTTACAAAAAAAGTAAAAAGTGGTCTATGTAACTAGCTGGTAATGGAGCTTTTCATCTGTTAAATGTTTTTTAATCAGTTGTATGGTTTAGGCGTGAATGTAAAACAAAGAAATAAACTAACATTTCATGACTTTAAAGTTAGTTACAATAGAATGATTAAATATAAAAACCCGATGTTCTACTAAATATCTACTTGAATGTATATTAGTATGTCCCGTCTCTAAGTATATATTACTGAATAAAAGTTTATAACTAAACAGTATCAAAAGTAGCAAAACCTTGATAATAGATTTTTAATTAATATAAAAAATATTTAATTAATAAACCATAAAAAGGAAATAAATACACCTTATATTCAGAAATAATTGCATCAAATTAAAATTCCAATGCTATCGAAAAATCTGATTAATGGGAAATATCAAATGCTCCACTAATCAGATTTTCAACTGGCATTGGTATTTTGAAATTATTATACTGGTATACCGATTATTTAGTACATTACTATTCCAATAAATTAACAATTAATTCAGTAATAAATTTAATATCATTAGAGCCTGTCTCTGTACAGATATTGCTAATTAATATTGAAATAGTTCATATGCATAGAACTTTGACGTATTACATATTCAATAGAATAATAGTTATAAGTTGGTGTTCCCAGATATCGTGACATACTCGATCAAAACTCTTACTCATGTGCTCAAAAAGTATCGCGATTTTGTGTATTTTCAAAAATTATTTATTCATTCGTGAATATCAATTTTTTTCCTTCAAAGTAATCCCGCTGGGATATTATACACTTGTGCCAACGTTTTTTCAAATCTTCGAAGCACTTCAAAAAAAATTTTTTTTGTATCTTTTTCAGCTCCTCCTTCGATGCCGTCTTTATCTCGTCAATCATGGCGTAGCGTCGTCCTTTCATTGGCCTCTTCAGTTTCGAACAAGAAAAGTCACAGGGGGCCAGATCTGGGGAATACGGTGGCTGCGGTATCATTAGTGTGTTGTTTTTGGCTAAGAAGTCGCGTGCAAGCAGCGATGTTGTTGCTTTGTTGAGCAGGGGCGTTATCGTGGTGCAAAAGCCAATTTTTGTTTTTCTACAAAGTCGGGCGTTTCTGGCGGATTTCTTCGCGCAAATTGCGCATAACTTGCAGATAATATTCCTTACTAACTGTTCTACCCTGTGGCAAGAACTCATGATGCACCACGCCCCTGCAATCGAAGAAAACTGTAAGCAATACTTTCACATTCGACCGAACTTGGCGTGCTTTTTTCGGTCTTGGTTCGTGCGGCAGCTTCCATTGAGATGATTGAGCTTTGGTTTCCACGTCATAGCCATAAACCCACGATTCATCACCAGCTATAACCCTCTGCAGTAAATTCGGGTCGTCTCGGACAGATTGCAACATCTCATTAGCAACGTTCATGCGATGCTGTTTTTGATCATTATTAATTAGTTATTACAATTAAGTAATTTTGGTACGAATTTTGCGGCGATCCGTTTCATGCCCAAATTATCTTATTTCTTACTTAATCTCTATGATAAGCTCTATTGAATTTATCTATATCACAAAATTATGCAAATGACCGATATACAGATATAATGGTTTTATAGGATTAATAAGAAGGGTTTGTAGCTAAGCGCAAGGTTAATCGATACTAGTCAGGTCAGTTTATGAATATATTAATATCTTTAGCACATTGATATGCATCCGTGTCTCACAGGGGGGCATGATAGGCCATAACTTCCGACTGTTTTGGTAATCGCTATGGGTAGTTGTAGCCCTAAAAAGTTCGACAGTAGTTTTTTTACTAAACTTTGATGCCACTTAGTATTTGGATCGTGGAAGTCTGATAGAACACTCTCCTAAAATGTATCGTATTAGACTTAAACTAAACTTCGGAAAAAGTTTGTAGAGGATTAAAAGATTATAAGAAATCTAAATTTCTTCATGCGTGCCCATATCTCGAAAACTTTTTTTAAGATCAAAAAAATAATGGTTATAGAAATTACGTTTTCTTTTTTATAATATAGGTAGTAAACGAGCAGATGTATCGCCTGATGGTAAGCGGCACCTACAACACCAGAGGCGTCACAAGTGCGTTGCGGGCCTTTTAAGAACGAGTATGCTTTTTTCTTGAAGGTTTAAAGGTCTTATTAGTCCGGGAATACCGCAATTCATTCCACAGTTTTGTTGTGCGAGGCAGAAAGTTCCTTGAAAAGCGCACAGTTATGGAATTCCAACCATCTAGATGATGGGGATGAAATCTCTGTTGCGAAGGACGATGGCGGAAAGAAGCGGCGGGAATCAGCCCGATCAATTCTTCGGAGCACTCCGCATGGTAAATGCGGTAGAAGATGCACAGTGAAGCCACATCTCTACGCAGCGCCAATGAGTCTAGCCAAAGCGAAACTTCTTGGGAATTAACGATTCGAGTCGCTCCCTGTTAAATGCGGTCCAAAGGGAGAATCTGGTATTGGGGTGCCCCTACCCAAAGATGGGCACAGTAGTCGATGTGAGGCCGGACCTGCGACTTATAAAGCAAAATGCGGTGGACCGGATTGAAATATTGTCTCGATCTGTTGAGCACACCGAGCTTCTTCGAATCCAATTTTCGCATAATTTCTCGGGTAGCCCATAAGAAGGGAGCTTCAAAATAAGCGTTTTGTGCCAGACCTGATCTAAGGGCTTACCAATATCCAAACTAGCTGCCAAGGCTGTCTTGTCTATCGCCTGCGCCCGGCGATGTGTCAGGTATACTAAAAGATTACCAGTCGGTCTACCCTTACGGAAGCTGTGCTGCTGGTCACTAAGCAAATGATGATCTTCTAGATACCGCAGGAGTTGACGTTTGTCAATTGACTCCATTATTTTCGAGAAGAGGGAAGTTATAGCTATCAGCCTGTAGTTTGATGGATTAGAGCGGTCGTCTTTTTTTTGGGACCAGGAGAAGAAATGCTGCCTTCCATGATGTCGGGACTACGCCAGAAGAGTAGGAAAGCCGAAAAAGACGCGTTAAGACCGGTGCCAACTCGGAAGCGCACATCTTCAACACTTATATACGTACTATATATAATATATACATTAATATATACATTATACAAGTTAATCACAGGCTGACTGACCTGCGGAACTTCACTTGCGTGCCTCAAAATGAATACGTTTTTCTTATTTTTCATTGGTGTTAGACTCTTAGTAGTCATATGGCGATGCTCTATTGACTTTTTTTATAAATGGACTATTTAAAACTTAAAAAGTTTTCAATTTGAACCTGTTAGTTCCGTCCAGTCCCGAAACCAAACAAAACACAGCCACTACAGTTTTAAAATATTTATATAAATCAAATTATCACATAATTTTACAACATTTGACCCCAAAAATTTGAATTTGAGACAAGGTTTTACAGAACTTACCGTTTAAGAATTCAATATTTAGAAACTGGATTGAATTGACAATCACCATACTAAAGTCGGATTTAAATTCTAAAAATAGTCCCTATATACTAAGCAGCTGTAAAATTCCAATGTAAGCAGCTGTTTTGCTTGATCAATATACAAATATATAGTCAAATCAAGTATTTGGTGTGTAAATTACTTTAATATACCTAATAAGTATATCTATTAAAAGATCGGATTGTCTTTATCCGGATTTAATAAAAAATAATGATAATATGTTTATTTTTTTAACAATTGTTTTATTATTGTGTTTAATAAATTTTTTTGTTTAATCCCAAACGCCTTATTGCACTAGTACATTGCCAAAACAGAGACTAAAATTAGAGATAGAAGTAGGAGTATTGGTATTGGCACAAAATAAACGATTATCGTGTTTTTTGTTAACTTACATAAGGATTGTATTAATTTTTAAGGATTCTTAGGTAATTAGTGATTTTAACACACCTTATTAAAAAAAAGATACATCAATGTACTCCACTTTATAAAAGTTGCGGTTATCAGGGTAAACCACCTGGAATCACCAGGTAACACCTGGAATATGAATAAAATGTAGATAAAGACTTGGTAAGTTAATAACATTTGATATATTATTACAGTTTACTTTTAGCCACCTATTAAAATCAGAGAACTTTTAAAAAACTGATAGGACATCTAAAATCCTCCAAAGTCACGAAATTTTCTTAAGTTTCTCAAAAAGGAAAGGAAGATATATGTTATCGACAGACTATATTCTTCACACAGGCATGAAAATGTTTGAAGGATTACAATTGCTATTTATTTCATACTACTTAACTTAAAAAGTAAAGTACAATAACTGAATGAGTAACTATAAAAATTAAACATTGAATAAAATCACGTTTAACGTAATCGTATAATATTTAGATAAATTATGTATATTGCCACTGAATCCTAGATCGTATCGTTTACATTTCTGTTTAAAGCATTTTAACGCAAATTTGGAATTTCTTGAAAATAATAAAAAAGACAGATGAACTGTCTAATAAAAATATTTTCAAAGACATCTTCATAATGACAAAAGTGTATATTTAAGTCTTACGTTTTAACAACTTAAATATACTTAGCAAATAATAATCAAATGATGAAAAATCTTAAATTATGCATAGTGACCGCCAAATGACTCACGTGGCCATGACTCCATAGACTTCTAAAAATAAACGCGACTTTAAGTCTTGGATATTTTCGTAACTTGTTTTTGGTAATCGACTCACATTTGAATAAGGTGTGATGGCAAATGTATAAAGTGATTGATTGCTTTACAAATTATAGCTACTTATCTCGGATTAGTGACGAACTTATTTATTCACATCACTGTTAAAGTTTTAAATGTGGTATTAATTAGGTTTCTCAGGTCTTAGAGTATTTTGATTACTACATTAGTCTAGTGATCCTGACCGATTACTCAAAGGTCGTAGCTACGTTTCTATCCTTTTTTTAAGATCGAACTGTTTTGTCATGCCATGTTTAAGACATATGAAGTTACTTTACAAAAGATTATTACATTGTCATCATCAGTTTGATTTAGTTTCGTTTCACGATATAATTTGGAGACATCACCATTTTTCTATCTTGCGTCGAACAAATACATCGATTTCATTTATTTGTCTAGACTTAACGACCTCCAATTATACATTTTAAAATAAAAATAGTTAAACAACAAGCTTTGGATATGTTTATATAAATTATAATACTATCCAACAATTTAAATGTGTTTGTTATTTCAAATATTGTTGCAAGAAAAGTTAATGGATTGCTTTATGTTACGTAACGTCTACTTTTTATTGAGGTTTTGTAACACTTGTTTTTAATATTTACTTACTATCTAAACAAGACTCGCTCGACTTATTTTTAAATTGATACAACAATAATTATGTGTATACAGTACCTGGCCTAACTAGCTACCTAAGTGTTGTTATGAAATTACCCAAGTTTTTTTCGGCCTTGTCTTACACAACTATCAAAAGTAGTATCATATGAACTATGAAAAATAAAATGAATATTTCCATGGAATTTTAAATATTTGGATAATTATCTAAAAAAATACGAAATGAATTTGCTACGATGTGGTGCTCGGTAACGAATGTTTCCTTATAAGTTATAAAATGAAAAATACAAATGTTACTTGGCAGTCGGTGGAATTTCTGAAGATAAACAGAGCTCCTTTCCAGATTCATTTTAATAGCATTTTCTGGAGTGAGCTAGTTCACTCAAAGATTATTTTAGATTTTATGATTTTTTTTTTCTTTTTTTTGCAGCATTGACTACAGCCCTGATCGACTACATACCTACTGAGAAGTGGTTTCAGCACTCGTCTTTCAGTGAAGTTGATTATCACAATATATTGTGTGATCCCCAATTAGGTACTTGTTCTGGGTCTGGGTGTGCTTTGTGTCCGTTTTATGTATGTATGTGTGTAAAGTCTCTCCCAAAAACAGGATTCCCTAGTGCATGAGGAGTTGTCTTCAAGAGAACTAACTAATACAGTGTTATGTAATGTTATTTTCACTTTTGACTTTACTTCATCTGTCTCCTACGTATATTCTTAAAGAAATTTTATGTAAATAAAGAGAAGATCTTATTATATTATCTACGATTTCTTTTGAAATTCGACAACTGCCCTATTTTTATTTATATTGCTCCAACAGACATAATTAGTATGTGTTTCTGCACAATTATGAGAGGATCCCAGTGTTTGTCTCTTTTCTAACTCGAATCTACAAAATCACGTCACGCTGTTCTATCATAGTGTCCCCACCCACCGTGTACATAAATGGGTTGAATGAATTTTTGTTTTTGAATGAAGATCCAAAATTCATCTCTGTAAATTTTTAGTATCTGTTCCGCGGATGAAAATACTTAGTAAAACTCGTACCAAGATTTACGAAATATGCGATATGAAAATATTCAGAACTTCTTAATGAAACCGCTTTACTCCATTTCACGCTGAATGGTTACTTAATTGCTTTGATGGCCTTTCTAAATGAAAATTTTACTTTCTACTATTTTTTTATTTTTCTCTTAATGATCTTGAAATTCTTCTTATTGAAATAATCTGTTACCTATTGATAATTTGTATTAGAAGAATTCACTAAAAAGAGAAGCTCAATGTTAGTACTTTTTAGTTGAGTTATATAATACGATAAGGAACTTTTCTACGCAGGAAATTGATATTATTACGTATAAAATTCAAACAATTTGTTTGTCTACCATGTGCTACATTTATACACTGTGACATGAAAATTAGATTATACAGTGAGACGCGCCACCTACTGGAAAGTGACTACAGCCGCCTTTGACTTATGATGTACTCGTTTTCTTTCTAACTTCTTCTATTTCCATCCTAAGAGATGATATTATTAGGCCCTTACATATAAAATTGGCGTTTGGTCGCACTGGCCACTTTGTGTCACTCTAAAATATATCCTCTTTGGTTAAGAATTCCAAATTCAAAATTATAAATCCATTTAGCTGGTATATTTGAGTTTCAAAAACAGTTATTCCTTTTGTTTTTATTTCTCATTGGTTTTATCTTTGGCATCGCTAAAATCGCACAATGGAAAACTGTAAATCGCTTAATTCACGAGTACGAGCTTTACCGTGGCACCAGTGCTGCAAAAACAGCTCGAAAGATTAACTATGTGTATGGCACTGGTATGCAAAACCGAACACTGTACGTTTTTGGTTCCAACGTTTTCGTTCTGGAAATTTTGACCATAATAAGCCCGTGAACAGCCGGAGACCAAAGTAGATAATGAAGGATTAGAAGCTATCGTAGAAGTGGATCCTTCGCAAACCACTTGACAGTTGATTGCAGACTTCGCTGTGAGCCGTAAAACTGTTTTAACCTACTTAAAGTAAATAGGGAAAATGAAAAAAGCTTGAATACCGAATAAAGAGTATCAGTGGTGGTACCACTGTAGTCGGCGGATATCTATTGGCAGCGGCTGCAAACCATGGTGGAAGAACAAGCTGCTAAACAAACGAGATTGGTCAATTGCTCTAGGCCACTGCTGCTTCAGGACAGTGCTAGACCACACACTGCACAATAGGCGGCCTCTAAACTAGAGAAGCTCCAATTGGAATTTCTGTGACATCCACCGTACTCTCCAGATCTTGCTCCGTCAGATCACTATTTTTTTTCCGAAATTTGGATAACTTCTTACAAGGTAATAAAATCATCTTCACTGTGGCAGTCCAAAGTACCTTCAGAGAGTTTATTGATTCTAGTCCCCATAGTTCTTTTTGTAAAGTATATAGTTAACAACGGTACATACTTTGATTAATTAAATATATTTTACAAAAAAAACGACTTAATATTTCACCCATAAAAAACGCCAATTTCAAATGTAAGCGCTTAATACTTTGTTAAATATTCTTGAAATATTATATTTATGTGTTTTAAGTATGTTTTGTGTATGTATTAATAGTGTAAAGCTGAGTTAATACACAGGTTTCTTTTTTTCTTTGTTCTCTAGGAAGGGATTTTATTTTATTTTTTCCTATTTAACATTATTGTGTCATACATAAATAATAATGTACCTAAAAATTTAAAATCTGCTTTTTCAAAAGGATTTCATGGTGCTTCTTCATAGAAATGATATTTTGAAACTGAGTGACTAGTCATTGTAATATTTTGAAAGTGCCTGGAAAGGCCTTTTTAAAATAAAACATATTAGATTGATTTTAAAATGCACATTAAATTAATTTAAATGTTTTTTCTCAATTACAAATAAATCTCCAAATGAGTAAACAACTTTCTGAATACTAAGTTCTAGGAGAACAAATATTAAAAACATATAACTAAATTGACAGGCCTCTTTTTATGATGTTAGCCAAAATCACATCTAGTTCGCACGAAATGTAAAAGTGACAAGAAAATATGATTCACCCCTTCCTCATTCCGGCACGATACTAGAACTCTTTATTATAGACATTAAGTACATCTCAAACAACTAGGTCATGGTAACGACGTGTGAAGTGCAAAGACTCCATTCGAAATGATTGTATCTGCGAAATCTATCTATATGTGAAAAATACAGGGAAAACTAGGTGCTGCTTTATTTGAGCCGTTGATGATAACAATTTTGGTTGCAATCGTTTCTGAATTTTTGCAATTCAGAAACGATTGCGAATTGGAATAATTTAAATAAAGTACCTTAAATTTTTTTATTTGTTAATTTTTTTTTTCATATTTAAGTCATATTTGGCGTTCCCGCAAGAGACCTTCGTCGTTGAAGGCACTAGACCTGCTACCTATTGCATAAGTGAGACTAAAGTTATTTTGACAAAATAAGGGCGCTTGAACCGCCTTTGTATAGCTCTTCAGGCTTTTAGATATGACTATGTGATTTTGTGAACTCTATTCAACTATTTAAATAGAAAAAGCGCTGTTCGCCTTATAATCCCACACATGGGCGTCTCATCCCAAACCAAGAAGAATCTGTACTATGATAACCAGAATGTCCATAAATGAACTCCTAAATACCCGTGTCGGGGGCACTGATCAAGTAATAATTGTTTTCATCTCTCTCTCTCTCTCTCTCTCTCTCTCTCTCTCTCTCTCTCATTAAAAAGGTAAGTGATGAACTCTTAGCTGATTTTAGCCACGGCGGCCAGTCGCAATGGAGACCAGCCAACTACGTACTACGATACATTACAGTGCACAGGTACACTCTCTGTTCCCTCACTATTACAAGCTGATAGACAGAACCGTCGGCTTAACTTGCTCTTCGAGGCCTAAAATATGTAAAATTATAATACGAAATTATTACAATCCCGTCTAAAAATAGGTACACATCAATTAGTTTATTAATGTCAGACTATAATTAGAAACATCCTGTTTGTTATAATTGAGGAAACTAATTACGAAAACGAATTTCCTTTAACGATTATTCATGAACAGGGTGGCACAATTATTTATTATTAGTTCAAAACTAACATACCTATAAAAATACAAGTCTTTTTTAACAGTACAAAATATGTACAAAAATACTTAATAGCGCTCTTAAATTGTATTTTTTTATTCCAATGTCAATGGTACTAAATTCCTCGGAAAAATTCTTTTAAGATTACACTGCGACTTTTAGGAATGGAGCAGTTCTTCTTAGAACTTGTAAATTAAGGATTCAACAACATACATCTTTAACAATTTTTGTTAAATAAATTTATATTAAAAACAATATACAAGTAAAGATGTAACTGTTAAGCGTATTCAAAATAATAATTTCATATATATCACTTTCGGCAGTTTCATTCCAAACTAGTAATAAACTGTACTACGTTACCCGACTGATAGACAAAATTTATTATTTTTTCTCCTATTTTTATGACCACTCACCAAACAACAGTTACGTCTTAATGAAAACGATGTCTTTCAAGTTTAAAAATAGTTTAATTTCATTACAATGATTCGTGTACAATAAAAGACTTAAACAATATAGTGCATGTAGGAGGCACTATAAAATAGTAGCCACTAGAAAACACTTAGTTCCTGCAAAAGCATGTATTACAGTGTTGTTTAAGGAACAAGTGCCTAGTAATGCAACAGTTTTATAGTTTGCAAACACATCTGTTTCTAGGGTAGTATTATGAAAGTGCCTGCTTATAGGGCGGTTATCACAAATTACACTAAAACTTTTCTGAATTTCTGAAACCTACGCGGTGTCTAATTTGAGTGATTATATATTATGTTACCGAAGGTTATATTTTGGGAGGGATCCATGTTTTGATATTAATTTGATACCTCGAGCGGAATGACGGTTTTACCGAAAACTGGTATTAAGCAATTGTTTCGTAGCTTTCAAACGAGTGAATAAGGTTATATTTAAAAAAAAATGACTCAAATAGTTTGAATAAATTGACTATAAAAGTCTAATCAAATGTGTCACTGTCTTATCTAACTTCTATATTTATTAATTTATTAAAACTTCCTTCTACAAACATATTGCAGAAGGTGGTCGCAAAGGCACATCTTTGTGGAGACCGCTTTTAATTTGGGGTCAATATTCTGGAGTAGCGTTTATTTAAATATTAATTCTGGGTATTATGATTTTATTTTTTAATTTACCTGAATTAGTTAAATTCTTTTATTCAATTATTAATTTTTTCACACCAAAACTGCCCGTGAATTCATCTTTTTACAGTTTATTGGTCCAAGTAAAGTTGTCTGTAAGAAATTGCTTTTTAGCGTAAAGGCCGCTATTTGTACACAGTCGTTAAATTGTTATTATACAGTTTAAAATTTAGGAGTTAGTACTGTAAAATAAAATCTATTCTATTATATTCTGTTATAATATGTCACAAGACCAGCGACATTTTACCCCGCTAGTTCAAATAAGCGTTTGAGTATTTGCTTCAAGCTCAACTTTGTTGGGGCTATACAACATTGAAGCTAATATTAAACCTGAGCAAGATATATCTAAATGAGTGATTCTATATAAACACTGCCTTAATTAAATTTAGTCAAATATCTATGTCCAACATTTTGTAGCCAGATGTCACAGTTTAATACAAGTGTCGGACCCACAGAAATAATAAATGGTAAGAAGACAGCCCTTGGGCTTGTGATTGTTTTATATTTATGAATGTATTTGGTTTAACGTTTTCTCTTAAAATTGCAAATTATATACAGTAAAAAATATAGATTCACAAACACACAAGTAATTAACACATAAAACTGCCTTTGTTTCTTAACCTGCTAACTAAATAGGATCAAGAAAACATCGAACGTCGCTTTTAAACAAAAGTGAATTATAAACTTCGCTCTTAATAAGGCGGGAAGAAGCTCCTGAGAAAGGCATTTAAATATATTTAAAGTGTTAGACTTAAATATATCACGTTCAAGGAGCTTTGTTTGTAAAATCGATTAGCATTCTTTCTGTGACACGTACCGAAGATAAAAACTCCTACGCAAGTAATTTACACAACCCAAAATAACCTAGCCTGGTCTGCATCTCTACGTTCCGTCATTTAAGTTTGCTCTTAGATTTTATGTGCTGTAAGATACGGTTAAACAATTAAATATTTGATCCTTATAATATGTTGAATTATATTATGACTTTTACTATGTGTTTTCTGATTTACAATTGGTGTTTTTAAAACCTAATGCACACATGTATAACGACGGGCTTATTGCCCAAGGTATTCTCTACCAGCCAACCTTTGGGTGGTGTAGAAGTTTTGTGGGAAAGATGCATTGTGGTGAGAAAAAAAAATATTTATACGTGAAGTTACAAACATCACAAAGCTACATACATAAAAATATAAATAAATATATATACACGGTAATATATAAATTTTATATTCATACACTTTATTATTAAATGAATGAATTATTTTAGTGCTTTTAATTCTTATTTTACCTAATTTTCTATTAGATAATAAGCACTTATAAGACAAACTTTTAGCGCCTTTAATTCGTATTTTACATTATTTTCTTTTAGATAATAAACGCTTATTAAAAAACAGCCAGTAGAATAAGAAATAGTACGAAATCGGTCCCGGATTTTAAGAGTAAAGTAGAATTCCCTGATAAACAATATCTTACATTTGACAGGCTATTTAAAGTGTATATTATCTATTTGTCTTGGCCCTGTTTATCTAATTTCATAACGTCTAAATATCGCTATTATTAAACATAAGGTTAGGTATAAGCTTTTACTCGGGTAACACCAAATATTGCTATATGTTTCGAGCAATGAAATGAAACAAAGTTTGTAAGAAAATTAGTTAAATGATATGATTTCGTTGTATGTGTCTTTCCCCATCTTCCAGAAGCATTTGGAGAGAGTATGAATAAATGCACTTATAATTACTAGTTGCCCGATCGTCTGTATTTCATCCTGTATGAGACTTGACTCTGTTGGCAGTTTTCTAACCAAAGTAATTAATACGATTATATACTTCAATATATAAGTAACATTAATGACGAAGCATTATAATCATTTTGAGACTCATGTTGATGATTAATGGTGATAAATATTACCAGCAAAATAGACGGAGTCCGATTAATAAGAGTATTATTATAAGACTGACTGCGTTTGTGTGTGTGTGTTGTTGTATTTAACATAGACAGGTATGGGAGTAGATGATAGTCTGACATACGACCTTTTATCCCAAAATAGAACAGATGAACAATTTTATATAAAACAATCACTTTAAGTGAATACTTAATCTAAATGTATGATGGATTCATTAACTGTCTAGACGTATTCATGATCTATCTCTGTAGTAAGGCAATGGTGCATTCAACTGCAAAACAATATTATTATTTTTTTTTATATTGAATATGAATACAGTATGAGTGTATGACAAGTATCTTTAAGTTTATAAATACCTATAGTTTGTTATGTAACAATCGTTTTCGAAGGTAATAAGTTGTCATAAGTCTTATCAATTGGTTAACCGACTCACGTCTACTACACCGTAATATAGATCTAATATCAATATGAATGATACACTATTGGGTTTTAGGAGACTATCCATAAATTTTTAAGTTATTCTGAACTGCTTTACAGAGTTTATAAGAAATGTCAAATGAGTCAGCAAGAAAATGGACATTAAAAAAAACTTTTTTTAATGCCTATGTCTCCTGTTTATTTAAAGGCACAAAAGTCTCTTCACTTCACTTCACAAAAAACTTTTCACATACACTTGTATGGAAACACAGGAAGCATAAGATAATTACAGTTTTGTCAAGTTGACCTCGTGGCTAATTGTACCAGGAAGCAAAAGTGCCTACCCAAGTAGACAATCATCATAGTTGCATCGATTATCTTCTACAACATTAAAACAAAAACAAATAATAAAATAAATAATTTTAATATGTATTTTATATATAGACAAACATAAGTTATATTTAGATAACCTACAAAAAAATTGGTCAAAATCACCGTCGTTTTCCATGTGCATGTGAACCTATCCACTGAGACCTAAACTACCTATTCAAACTGAATTGCGTAGAGCGGCTGCTGTGGAGCGGAGCGCCTTTTTACTGAATACAAACTTTTCGCAATTATGACAGGAACCATTAATCCAACTGGTTTTAGAGATTCTTTAAAATGGCGTCGCTTTACACGGCAGAATTAAGAATACCTGCATAAAATTCCACCATCACCACTTGGTTTGAGATCAACAGTTAAAAGAGAACCGGACTTGGTTGTAGCTTCTCCAAACTCTAAGAGGGTTTCTCTAGACCAATAGCGGTGATTTTGTCGGTTGTACATTCCGTTATTTGAAAAATTTGTTTTGTCTGACCATATTATGTACGTAAGTAATTCGTAATTGTCTTCTTATTTTTCCTCTTAGCCATCTGCAAAAGGTAATCCTTCGAACATTTTCACCTGGATGTAATGCTTGAACTGTGCGCTTCAGTCGGTTGGTTTTATAACCGTGTTTTTTCAATGTCTTTAACACAAGTGACTGGGAAACACCCACTTCAAGAGCGACATATCTGGACGATTGCTCAGGATTAGATTCCACATAAGTTGAAATGGAAATCTCCGTATTTATGTCCGGAACACGAGGCTGCCTTACTAACTTCTTTTTGAATGAACCATATTCTTTGAGATTCATCAAAAGGTTTGAAATCCCTTTTTTGATGGTACTTGTTGCTAATGGATACTTAATTGCGTACCACACCAACCCAGATTCCATGTTCTTATTATTTACAAAATATGTTTCAATTAAGTTTAAACGTTTGCGATTTAAAGACATTTTTAACTAGAAGTTAATAAATTACAACTAACAATCTAGAATTTTCTCAGCACAAACATAGGAATGACCTGAATAAAATTCGAATTTTGAAATTATAACTTCTTTTACTAACCTTATGAAGTTTGACTCTTTTCCGAAATTTATGGTCAAAGATTTTTGCGATTTCTGACATTTCTAGTACTTAAAACACAGTCAGCCAAGTAGAGACTTTTGATCCTTATAAGAAAAAGGATCCATTGGCATCAAAACTTTTTGTTTAAAATTTCAATTTTCTTATTTTCCAAAATCTGTAAATGCAGTATGGAATATCTTAAAAAATCATCGTTAAAAATTCATCTGTATGTGCGTCTTACAAACGATGGAATTTAGATGTGCATGTTCTATATAAGCTGCGAAACGAAAATATTTAGTTATATACTACTACTATAATACTAATAGCTGTAGAGCTTTTCTTTATATTTTAAGCGAACGGACTAAAAATTTAGTATTAATATTACAAACTAATAGCATTTGCATCGATAAACTTTTATTTATTACATAAGTAGCCTCCAGTAGAGGCGGTTGGGAACTGATATAAAATTTTGTCCTTTGGTGGTGATTTCAGTGGTGTGGCCATTAACTGTAAGCCAAAATTTTGTGCATAGTGTAGCTAGCGTATAATTCTATTTAATTACACAGTCTAATAGTTACAAACAGCCTTAGTCGTGGTTATGAGCAATAACCTTGTTTTATCAAAGTATCTAAGGCTGTATAGATTTTAGTTTACGCTTTCGAAATTCGAAGTCTAATATTAAATTAGGACTCCAATACCTTTAAACGAGCAATTCTTGAAAAAATGCCTATGTATATATAGATCATAAAAACCTGAATCTTGGAAACGGCTCCAAAGATTTTAATGAAATTTAGTGTGGAGGGTATTTT
This sequence comes from Hyphantria cunea, assembly GCA_003709505.1. Classification (NCBI taxonomy): domain Eukaryota; kingdom Metazoa; phylum Arthropoda; class Insecta; order Lepidoptera; family Erebidae; genus Hyphantria; species Hyphantria cunea. The sequence continues at coordinate 905,385 of PKRV01001405.1, forward strand.
GGGGGCGATAAATGGATCTAGCTACGAATCATCTTGAGTAAATTCAACCGTTCCGTTATTTATTTTTATTTATTTAAAATTAATCCACATGTTGTACAAAGGCGGACTTAATGCCATGACATTTTTTGCCAGTCAACCTTTAAATGATATATAAATATGAGGTGCAAAATGCTGTATAAGTCGAATTTAGCTCAGTACATAAAAATAATCATAGATATGTTACAAACATAAAGGAATGAGTTACATAAATAATGCATGAACATACTTATAAATAAATACAATATTATAATAAAATATAGAAGATAGTATCAAATAATATATTTT